>VTGD01000120.1:0-145854 GCA_013406985.1 Calonectria crousiana | reverse complement strand
GGGGGCATTGGCCTAGAATAGCTACGAATCGGAGACCTCCTTCTTTTTTGCTGTGAGAAGCTCTGCAGGAGAAATGAAATGGCGAGTATCAGTCTGCCACCCGTGTTCCAACATAAACTCGTTGCCTCGTAAACCGCAGCCGAGTCTCTGCCTGTCCTGTTTCAAGCGGCAGCGTTACCAGACCTGCGGGCTTCTCAGCAGATGATCAAGTCTCGGATGATAAGTTGCCAGATTACATGGCACAGGGAACCAAACAGGCCTAGGGCCTGACAAAGAAATTTCCCCGAAGCACATCTCAGATGCCCCTTTACTTGTTGTCGCCCAGCCTTTGTCGTACAGACAGGAGACGTCAAGTCGGTGGCGTTAGGGATATAAATACCACACATGCTCCCTCATCCTACCCTTCATCAGCGAGGTCGAAGTTAGATTTGAAGCTAAAAGGGGAGGGTATGACCAATGAGTAATCCGGATCCTGTTTTGTCGATGCTTGGTCAGCCTTGACAAGGGGATGTCCTCGGCCTCTCGACGTCTGACCTCTTATCGAGCATACGCTGCAGGTGGCAAGATACTGACAGCTTCTATGCTACGTCGTCTTCTGAGCCAATTAGAGCTTGCTCTCTCCACTTTGATGTCGTGAAGTTTCTGATTGTATCAGCATGTCGACAGTACAACCGCAATCAAAACCCAGAGTCAGGCTCAAGGCGGTGTCAATTGCACATGTCGACGGTTTTCATAACCTTTAATCCAGCAACAAGGTTGCTTTGTACAGGTGTGCAATCAAATTTCAAGATGTGTTTTTATCACTGAAGCAAACTCTGAAAACGGCCGACGGCCAGAGAAGTAAGCGATGACTTTGAAAAAAAGCGAGCCTTCTTCCGCCAGCTGTTCCTCCATGGCACGGGAGACATGCCATGGATCGTCAGGAGCGCTTTCATGGTTTCTAAGAAAGGCGTCCACCCCGTGGAAAAAGAAGCAGCGGGCTTCATATCTACCACCCGGTGGCTCCCCTGCGAATTAATGCTCGCCTACCAGCTGCGGTCCAAGTGCTGGCGCCGTGGCTACGCGAGCGAGGCAGTGAGGATTTTTCTGGCCGAGTACTGGAAGCACCCCCAAAATGGCGCCTTCATCCGGGATATATGCCGGCCACGGGCCCGGGAGCAGACCTGCAGATGGCCGGGATAATACGGTCTGGATTGCCGAGGCTGATGATGGACTGGTCGAAATACGGCATCTGGTTGGAGAGGTCGATATGGAGAACAGGGCGAGCATGCGCGTCATGCAAAAGTGCGGAGGCCGGGTTGTGGGGGTGACAGAGGTAGAGCCGTTTAGATTCGAGGGCACGAGGCTGCATGCAGCTTGGCAAATAGACAAACCAGAACGAAGGGGTTGTTAACGTGGTCGTGATGACGTGCTTGGTGCAGAACCAACATGTTGCAGACGAGTATCCAGCATCGATCGAATATACCCAATTCCACGTCTTTGCCTTCTGAAGCAACGGCAATCACCCATTGTCTTTTCAATTTTTCAATTGCTCACAACACAAGTTGTGTTTTGACAATCAACAAATAATGCCGATATCAGAGCACTTTGTATTGCATCCGGGGCCAGAAACTTTCGTGCCCACACACCATGCATGAAGCTGGAAAAGGAAGTCGAGCTGTCTCGCATTCGCCGTGTCACCTGCAGAGAATCGTCATAAGCACAACTGCCAGCCTACCATGTGATCCTGGGTGCATGGCACAAGCCGTGATACAACGCGGGCTTGTAAGCGGTGATCATTGAATTTGCAGATTAGATAGGAACCACATAGCAACCGCATCGGTAAACTCGATATGGATTGCGGCAGCCATGTGAAGGTTTGCCGTTTTGATATGCATGTTGTGTGGGTGAAGATTGTTGCAGCAATGTCAATGATGCCACTGGGGGGTAGAGTTTTCAATCGGTTGTGTGAATGGAGAATTTAGAACCAATCACTCTATCGGGGCTGTTCCGGCTTCGTGGTGCGGCGTCGCGTTGAATTCCTCTCTCGAGATCATGGAATCGACCACGTCTGGATTCCAGCAAGACTTGTCCAAACCCGTTCTCTGTGAAGTACCGATTACCAATTCCTGCGCCTTTTCGTAACAATAAACGGCATGTAGAAAGTTATCCGTCAAAATTTAAATGAATTGGGGAGCATGCAAAGCGTGCAAAACTAACTTTTAAAAGTTATGTAGCAGACGGCATCGGGTGGTAATTTACCCTTTGAGTATTCTGATTCCAGTCCACAGGCTGAGCACCAGACGAGCACCATCGTGTTCTCATTATAGTTCCGTAAAATGTCAATGTGGTGAGCGAATCTCGGGCAAATATCCAGCATGGCTGTTGCGAGGTCTTAGTTATGAACGCCTCAACACGTAACCCATGGAATAGGAATGCTCTGTCCAGTAGAGAAATAGCTTCTTTTGGTCCTCTGGTTGTTGGTTCGGGCAGGGATGACATCAGATTTGTGATTGCAGGCGAAGCCAGGGACTTTTGAAACGCTGGTTGAATCTAGGCCTGGGGAAAAAATATATCTGCGCGGCGGTGGCTGCATGACCATTCCTTCGACTTAATCGCTATCATGCATGCAGGTTTACGATAACACGGAGAGTGTGAACCGTCGGCTCGACACAGATAATCAAAGAACAATCATTTAGTTGTAGAATTTCCAGTGGTCAATCTGTTGAAAGGAGTGTTCAACAAAGTTGTTCAGAGCCCGCCAGAACATCATATCATACTACCCTGAACCTCGTCACCGAACACGCCATGGGATGCGCACTGATACAGTGTCGCCAATTTCTTGGACGATGAACCGAGATTACAAAGGGGAAGAAAGAAACCTAGAAGTTCCCGTTGCCAACAGCGCAATACAGGTTGCGGTTCGTATTTGCTGCGACGCGCATTCGAGGCTGACTTGCATTTTGCCTTGTTCTCTCACTCTAATCTCACATTCCACTTGCGTGACTGGGGTGGGCACACACACCACACCACGCCTGGGGCGGTTGATTGGTATTTTTTACCTCACAGCACATCTCACCTTTTGCTCACTTTGGAAGAGGCAAAAACAGTCCATCTTCTTCTTCCCGGGTCCCCTTTGCTTTTGCTTTCAAACCTGACACTTCCCTCTCTTCTCTGCATTCGTCGCCTCGATCCAAAACAAACCACGCCAGAACAAGCCTAAGCCAAGCTTTCGGACAAGATTGCCGGCTTTGACCCATTACAGTGGGCTTCTAGCGCCGCCGTTTCCCAAACCTAGCGCATTGCCAGCACCTGGAGGCTAGCGCACGCACCCAGCCATTTCAGGGCCTCTTCCGCTCCGCTTCTCCCCCAGTCGTCGCCCGTCCGTCATCCGTCATCCGTCGTTCAATAGATGCAAACTCGCCCACCCTTCGCATCTCCGACCCGGACTCTCTCGGACTGCTGGAAATACCAGCTTTCCTCAGCCTGATCCTCGCCCTGTTTCCCCCGCCATTTATCCCGGAAACACACCGAGATACCCTTCGAATCCGCTGCCATGGCTGCGGCCAACTTGATTGACCCGACCAAGACGGGCAATTATCCCGTCATTCTAGGCGATGGCCTCTTGGGCAAGACGTCCAACGAGATCTTTACCGCTATTCGATGTACGCCTGCTTCACTCACTCCAATCCAGCCTCGCGCCCGTGTTAACCGAATCCGCAGACAACCACAAGCCCGCGTCCGCGTCCGCACCGAGTTCGGCCCGTCTGAAGCCATCGACGCCGGGCAAGACCACCTCCTACGACCTGACCTACGCCGACAATGACGGCAAGTACGGCTACACTGGGACACGGAACACCGAAGAGGGCCAATATGTCCTCTATTTTGACCCGGAACGCCAAGCCTTTATCCTCGACAAGGTCGATTCCACCTTCAACATGAACCTGACACGCCTGCCAGACAACTCCGACTCCGACAGCCTGCGCAAGCTGCACCCGCCCATTGAGCTCGTGTCGCGACCGGCTCCTGCTCCACCTAAGCCAAGCAAGCCTGCTGCGGCGCCCAAGCCGGAAGTTGAGAAGGCCGACAAGGCCGAGAAGCCGGCGGCGAAACCAGCAGCCAAGCCAGCAGCCAAGCCAGCAGCCAAGCCAGCGGCAAAGCCAGCGGCCAAGCCAGCGGCCAAGCCCCGCGCCAAACCTCCAGTCCAGAAGAAGAAGCCCGTCCCCAAGGCGCCTCCAAAGTCGATCAATTTGTCTCTGCCCGTCCCCGTGCCTCAGCAGGAGAAGGAGCCCGAGAAGGAGGACAAGGGCAAGCGCCGCCAGATTGACGACGAGGAGGAGGAGTACGACGACGACGACGGCGGCCTGCTGGTTGAGTACCCCGGCGCCGACCCCAGGAACAACCGCCAGCCCACCGACTTCTCGCCCGCGTTCCCCTCAGTCCGGCGCTTCGACGACTTCATGAACCAGCGCGAGTCTGAAGGCGACGACGCCGACGCTGAGTCTGACGAGGACGAAATCGACTTCAAGCTGCCCAGCCCCGTCAACCCCCACACCCAGCCGCACCATCAGCCCACGCACCAACACCACGAGCAGGAGGAAGAGGAGGAAGACGACATGGGTGCTGAACTCGAGGGCGCTCTCGAGGATGCCCTTGAGAAAGAGATGGAGATTGCATTTGAGGATCTGGAAAACAGCCACGAAGGAACCCCCAACGACGGCGGCGACGAGAGCGAAATCAGTGAGGAGGATTAGCGTTTGGTTGAGCGTCTTTGTATTTGTTTGTTTTGCCTTTTCTTTTCTCCTTTTCTTTTCCTTTCTTTTTGGTTTCCCTTTCCTTTTGCGAATCGTTTCTTTTTGCGCGCTCTCTCTTTTTTCGATATTCATGTTACCGAAACACACGGCGTTCACAGGAGGGGGAAATATGCGCTTTTGATCTCCAGGAAACGAGATTTCATCACGTCGGCGTTGGGGGGGAGAAACATCTGAACCTGCCACTTCTCGATACCAGCTACACTGCGTATGCTACGCTACAAATGACTTGTTTTTTTTCGTGTGCTTTCTCCGTCCAAGGAGAGCACCAATTGGTATAGAAGACAAATTGAATTCCTAGTTTTTGACTCGCTCATTTCAAACCGCAACCAACGCAAAAACCACCACTACTTCATCACCACCTACCTCCTTCTTCCCCCCCCCCCCCCCCCCCCCCATCCATCGTCAAGAAACCTCGAGGTTCCTTGGAAACCGCTGTGTAGGGTTTTGTCGCTGCTTGTAGTCGCAGACACATGCCAATTTCGGGGTTCGTTGGAAACGCTGCTGACACGCAAGGACCAATTCGTTAGGTCGCTACAAACCTTGGAGAGTCATTTGTAAAATCTTACTTGTAAAGCCAATTGCAGTAGCAAAAGCCGTGCTCACAGTTACTGCCCAGTTCATCTTCAATTACCGTATTCTCAGACGCAAGTGTTTTGCCCTCGCTACTGTTCCAATTAATGCTTTGCATTAATCTATATTGTTGCCAAGATCCATAGAACTAAGAAACAACCGTTTGATACGCACCACCTACAGGACACTCCTTATCACGATGAAAAAGCCGTGCCGTAGGATGAGGCCAAACAGTCCGCTTCATTTTCATAACGAACCAAGCATGGGATTTTGAACCGCAGACCATGAGGCTCACCTCTCCCTCAACCAGTCTTTTCCCACATCTGGAACTCGTACTTTGTTCCAGCTTCTTCCTGACCACCCTCGGCAGTGTCCTCGCCCGTCCATTGATTCAGCTCCTCCCTGGGCCGCTGTACCCAATCCTTGACACTGGGGTCCCCGAGCTTCAGCGGGAAGAAAGTATCGCACTCAAAGTCACGCTGGATGCTCGTCAGCAGCACCCGCTGCGCCTCGGGGACTTGGAGGGCGGCGTCGTAGATCTGCGCCCCACCTATGATGAAAACCCGAGCGACGTCGGCACGGGCGCGCGTGTACTGCACCGCGGCCTCGAAGGATGGCACCCTGACGGCCTCGGCGCGGGGGTCGAGGTCCAGATTGGGGGGCGTGTGCGGCGCAGAGCGGGTGACGACGATGTTGAGGCGGTCCTTGAGGGGGCGGAACTTGGCGGGGATCGAGTCCCACGTCTTGCGGCCCATGATGACGGCGTTGACGGCTGCGGGGTTGGTCGTGGCCTAGGGTCGTGGCATATTTTAGCTTCTCGAGCTGCTGGATGCAAGAGCTACGAGGTTGCAGGGCTCCAACCGAGCCAGGAAGCTTACCTGTGAGGGGAGGCGTGTCGTGACTCGGGCAAAATACTGCATCTCCTTGCGAAGCCCGGACCAGGGCATGGAGCCGTTCAGCCCGATGCCCATGTTCCGGGTCGCGGCGACAATCAGAGTAAGCTCAAATGGCTGCATGTTGAGAGAGGTAGTTGGGCGATGGAGGGTGGACGTCTTGCAGGTACCATATAAAATGAGACGGTGTCGGGCCTTCTCTTAGCTTCGGGCCCAATCAATTACAAAAAAAGAATGTAATTCGAATTTTATGAAGAAATAACACACAAAAAAACACTCTGAAAATACAACTACTGGTTTTTCTTATTAAGTCACAATCTTTATCAAGCTTATTTACAATAAATCTAGATTTATAACCTTTGTAATAGTCAATTAGCCCTCGAGCTATCCCCGCTAACGGTTCATCAATCAGCCGCGACATCGCCCTCCCTCCCGCTAGGCCTCTTTCTAGTCCTCTTGCATGAGGCCCTCGCGTCACCCTGGCGTTGCACTTTCGGCCGATCGATTGAACCTGCTGATTGGCGTGGGCGTGGCTTTTCGGTCAACGGTCCTTGGGTGTCCACCGGGGGGGCAAAGACTTGGGCGGCTTGGATTGGACAGCTGAGAATGGGGAGCAGGATCCATCCAGGCACGATGGCCTGTCGATTGGACCCCCCAGAAACTCCATGTCAGTGCCGTCGATCTGAAGATTGATCGTGGAGATTGCCATGTCTTATCGCCAATTGAGCCCTGTCGAACATGCGAGTAATTAGCGGAGGTGGTGGTTGTTATGGCCATATTTCAATATAACGTCGACATTGAAGAATTGGGTAGTTCCCCGCCATGTTTATGTTTATTTTTAGTCACTTCCCATTTCAATAGGCTTCCTTGCCTGTCCGTCGGTTGACACATTCGCCCAAGCTTCAACAAATGACATTATGCGAACTGGCGACCGGCGACCTGCTTTTAACGGCCGGGCGCCGCCAGGGTTCACTTCCCCACAGGAAGCTTTGACTTGGAGATAGCCTCAGAAGACTCCGTCCAAAGCACATTGGAGAATACGACAGCCAGCGGTCGCACTAGGCGTGTCACAATCAAGAAGGATTCGGATAATCCAGCCATTATCCGAAATAAAATAAGAACCCGATTGCCCTGGCTCGAATCTCCATCGCCCCAGGTCCAAGATGCATCCCCGTGATGAGGGTAGCCGAAAAAGGCTAGCGTGATCTGCTACTTAAGTGGGCGACTGTAGACATTGAATGGTGGCAGATAAGGGTTAGGGTGTTGGAGTACGAGCCGGAAGAAACGAATTGATCCGAAAATAAGAATGAACAAAATTTATTCTCATGTCTAATTCAATTTATTAAACTCTTACTTCTTCTAGTTCTTCTTGCTGCAAGGCTGCAGTGGAAGCTTGTCTTGTGCGATGTATTTTTTTCTACCTGCCAACTGCTGACTAAATCGGGGTGCACGGACCATCTACGCGTCTGTTTTGCGAAGAGCCGCGCTGACCTCATGCCTCCTCCTAATGCTCCCAACATTCATCAACCACTCGCCAACGAGGCCTCTATTCGACTCCAAACGCTGTCGCATACGATACCTGCGCTCTAGATAGTGTCTCCCGGCTTCCAGATGCCTGGAGTCGCCACCAACCCCCGGACCGAGCCCGCGCGCCTCCTCACCCTGACGCGGTGATTCACCCGAAACCCGCCCCATCTCCAACGATATCTCTGCAATCACTGCCATCTGCGTTCTCTGCTATGGCTCCCGCCTCACCCAGCCCACGACGGCCCACGACGGCTAGGCGCCGAGGTCGTCCACCGGGCACAACGAACGCTGCGCGCGCCGCGAGGCAGGCGGCTCTGGCCGCCGGCGTCGCAACCGAGCCCCCGCCCAAGAAGCGGCGATATGTGCCTGGCGGTCCCGGCGGTGGTGGTCGATTCGTCGATTCCGACTTGCTCGACACTCCAGGCACCGCTGGCCCGGCTACCGTCTCAAGGTCACGAAACGCGGCCCGCGAGGCTCTGAACGGGGCATCCCCCTCCCTCATGCCCCGACGAGAAAGAAGCGCCCGAACGCGAGCGACTACCAACGATGATGAGCTGGAAGAAATGCACTGGGGGTCTGCTGCGGCCATGGCTGCCTCGGTAAAGCAGGCCGAGGATTACAAACCTCGAGAGGAGCGGAGCTGGGAAGACTTCCATCCAAATCTTGATGTCGAGGCGCCTTTTATGGTCTTTCGATCCGAAGATGTCGATGGCATCGCTTTGGAAAGCCCCGAGGTTGCGGCTGTTCAGTCATCGGGAACCCCAATCAATGGGTCATCCACCCCATCCAGGCAGCCCAACCCCGCATCTACTGGGAACACCCCCAACCCGCAAACCCTCACGGACTCTAACACCATCGATAACCCCAACGGAACTCCATCCAGACGGTCTCGTCGACCAACTCGGGATGTTGTCAGCTTCTACAGTAGCCGGCCGATGGATTTTACCACTCCCAAAACTCCAAAAGTGCTGCCCATCCAGAACCAGACCCCAAAAGAAAAACTCGACCTTAAGCTTCCGTCTTATCGAAAAACGAACCGTATTGAGCTCTTTGAGAGCAAGACTTTTGGGCAGGCACGTTATGTTGATAAAGCGATGAGTAATGTTGGTTATCAAGAGAGTGACCACTTCATTCGCCCCGAACAAACCCTTATCAAAGCCTCAGATGGTAATGCAGAAGATGACGCAGACCAAGCCGAGGCGGCAAAAGGCGAAGACCATGTTCCTAATTCACGAATTGGCCGTGTTGAATACGACATGGATGAACAAGACGACATGTGGCTTGAACAATACAACGCACAGCGCAAGCATAATGAGCTGGAAGAAATTACACGAGAGGTTTTTGAGATTACAATGACCAAGATCGAAAAAGAGTGGCACGCTCTTGAAAAGAGGATACCCAAACCCAACCCGAAACCCCCCCAAACTCACCGTCCACGGTCAAGCTCCGCTGCTGCTGTTAATGGCGAACCGCAGTCAGGGGAAGAACCGGACTCGAAGTGCGCCATCTGCGATGATGGCGACTGTGAAAACACCAATGCCATAGTCTTTTGCGACGGGTGCAACCTGGCTGTTCACCAGGAATGCTATGGTGTGCCATTTATCCCTGAGGGTCAATGGCTTTGTAGGAAATGCCAGCTCTGTGGACGTGGAGTTCCGGTAAGCAATCTCTTTAACTCAGTGGCTAGGTCTGGTAGCGTGCTGACTTGCATTTAGACGTGCATTTTCTGTCCAAACACGGATGGCGCATTTAAACAAACCAACTCTTCGAAATGGGCCCATCTGCTTTGCGCCATGTGGATTCCCGAAGTCTCTCTAGGTAACCATACATTCATGGAACCCGTCATGGATGTGGAAAAGGTTCCAAAAAACAGGTGGAAACTCACATGCTACATATGTCGACAAAGAATGGGAGCATGCATCCAGTGCAGTAACAAGAACTGTTACCAAGCCTTCCATGTCACTTGTGCCCGGCGGTCCAGGCTTTTTCTTAAGATGAAGACGAGCCAGGGTGCCCTCGCTGTCTTGGACGGCGGCATGGTTCTTAAGGCGTTCTGCGACAAGCACTGCCCTGTCGATTACGCGCATGAGAACGGGGTCCACCAAGCTACAAGGGCTGCCAAGAAGTTCTACAAGAAGACAATGCGGGGCCGCATTTGGGCCGACAACCATGTCATGGCTAATGCCATCGCTGCACAGCACCGCAACGCCATCACGGATCATCCTCCGGATGAATCACAGATGACTGGTGCCAAGAACTCGGCCGTGCTCGGAGGTGACAAGAAGAAGGGACAGCCCCCAAAGAACCTATGGAAGCTGCCCTCCGGTGCTCCCATAATTCCTCAATTAGTGTTTGAGATCGTGGAGGCATCAATCCAGCGATTTCCCTTCCGCAAACGAAAAGATTTCCTTAGCGAAGCCTGCCGCTATTGGACCTTGAAACGAGAAGCCCGCCGAGGCGCAGCGTTGATAAAACGTCTCCAGCTTCAGATGGAATCTTTCTCATCTATGGAGCTGACGAGGCGCGATTTCGCTGCCATGGGCCCAAGCGGGAAAACCAGGCTTGCTCGGCGTATTGAGTTTGCTCAGAACCTCCTCCGAGATTTAGAACAGCTGAAGACGCTTTCAGATGAGCTTGTGGAAAGAGAGCGGTTGAAAAAGGAAGCTGGTGACTTGGAACTGGACTTCGTCGACGAGTGTTACTTCCCGGTGGCAAAACTGCTTGCCCCCAGTATCGAAAGAGCGATTGCGTATGTGTCCCATGGTCATAAACCCACAAGGATTTTGTTGCTGACATCCGATAGATTGGACAAGGACGTGTTTGACGAAGGCCTGGATAGATTACAGAGTCGTGTCGAATGTCGTTACTATGTAACAGGGCTGTCTTTCGCAGCAGACCTCTGTGAAGTTATTAGCCATGGCATCATCACTCCTCCAAAAAGTGACCCGGAGCTGTCCGAACCACACTTTGAACCGATTAATATTTCACCAACCAAAAACACTTTTGCTGATATTCGAGAACGTCGAAAATTGGGCAAGCGTATTCTGAGGGCGGTTCAACCACATCTGGAAGCAGCTTTGCGTGTTGAAGCAGAGATATCACAGAAATCTTATGAAAGCCTACAAAAAGAACTTGAGAACATGCTAGACAGCAGCATGGAGAGTGGGCGACCCGCAGTGGCTCCGAGCCGAGAGAAACCCACCGAGGAGGCGGATGATACCATCATGGTAGATGCTCCACAAGAATTGCAGATCACCGTCAAGGGTCCCGTTCCAGCGGAGGACCAAGGAGATGCTATGGACACATCTCAAGACGGCGAGGAAGATGGTGGAAATATCGAGGTCAAGACGGGGTTAGGGATCATTGATGATGAAGAAAGTAAGCATTCTCTTCACGGCGTGATCAAAGCATCCGATACTCCCCCAGACACGGACGGGTACGTGTCAAAACCTCAACCAGCACAATCCGGGCCACCAACCCCCCCACAATCCAATGGGAGTCTTGGCCTCGATCCAGCCGAAACCCTAGCCGAAGGAGGGGTAATATGGTATCTGAAGGGCTATGAGCCCAGGGGAACATCAGTACTAGGGGAGCACTGGGCAGGAAGAGACGCTGTCCGGATGCTCAGCGAAGACCTAACAGACATGGACGATGAGGAGTTGAAAGGGCTGGGTGTAGACGTTGACCACGGGGTCTCATCCGTTGCAGTGGAAGTGGATGGCCACGTCGATGCGGCAACCTCGGCTGCGAAGGCCAAGGCCAGTAAGGTGAAGAAGCGGAGGGCTTCGACAAGAAAGCGGTGAGCACATTGATTGTGTGTTTTTTTTTCCTTTCTTTCTGCCGAAGAGGATGTATAACTACGGGATCATGGTCACTTGTTGCGTTTTTTTCTTGCCAGTTTTTGGGCTTTGCCCATTTTGGTTTCTTTTTCTACTTGTTTCCTTTTCTTTTCACTTTTTTTTCTTTTAGGGCCATACAGGTCATACACATGTGCACCATTCAGCTTGGCGTTGAAGGCAAGATAGGAACACTACATATTTAATTATGCGGAACAGAGGGCGTTGGAGGGATGGAAGCTTCAGGGTGTTGGGGATGCAGCTAGGGGTAGGATGAAATGAGATGAATGTATGAGTCCAATTTCAAACAGACCACCATTTGCGAAGTGATATTAGCATAATGAAATGACCGGCTTTATGAGCAGTGACCTCCCATGTCGTCAAGGAAGGTGAGGTATAGTACATTCGGATGAATAAAGTCATGTGATGCAGCACGCAAAGCCAAAGGGAATGCATGATGACACCACCTTAGTCCAAGGACGCTGTAGTCCTTGAGTTGGAGGAGGGGCACATTTCAGGATTGTGATGGGCCCCTCGGAGAGAAACCGTGCTGGTGGCGTGGGAGCTTAGCTGCGTGTGGCGTCGCCTGGCGCCGTGTTTGCTGCATGCACCTTTGCAGGTCGCCAACAGAAGCAGCCAACAGTGGTGAGAGAAAAGGGATGAGGGTGCTGTGAGGAGAAAGGAGACGGTGGAGTGGATACAAAAACCCAATGGGAAGCAGAAGGGTCACACAGACGCAAAGAGCAAGGCTGTCTGTCAAGAAGGGTGGCAATCAATGCGGACGATCAATCGCCGGGGAGGGGCTTAGGGTTGAAGGCGGTTCAGTCAGGGACAGAAGGCCGGAACAGGTCAATTCATTGGGCGGCGAAACGCGTCGAGGATTGATTGAGTTTGGGCTTTGCGCTGGTGTCAGACCCTTGCTTCTTTGTTCCCGTTTGCTTGGTCAATGTGGTGTTTGAGGGGTGACAGGCACGGACTAGGCAACGGGGAGAGAGGATGGGAGATGATGAATTGAGGGGGGGGATAGACGTGTGCATGTGGACGTGTTGCGTTGCGTTGCGGCTGCGCGGCCGAGAAGAAACGTGATGGTTGCAGCGGACAGGTGGGTAAGATGAGAAGCTAGCGAGAAAGAGAGAAAAGGGCGGGGAAGAAGGGGAAGAAGGGAGTAGACAGGAGGACTTTTGGGTGGCCTCAAGAAGTTAATAGGTCAAGGGGGGGGGGGAGGAACCGTGAGGAACAAGCCAAGCTCAACTTGATTTGTGACAATAAAACATTGGCATGATTGGCACCGCTTTATATGAAAAAAGCCCAGACTCGTGTGAGCACGACGTCTCAGCGTGTCAAGTCTCAAGTCTGCGAGGCCCAATCAGCGGCCGGCGTCTGCTTTCATTGTTTGGAGCGAGTGTGGGAAAGGCTGAGTCCCCAGGCTTAACAGAATCCGGACCAGAGAAGATAATAAGCGACCCAAATACATACTTTTTGCTCATCGTATTCATCGAACTTGTTTAATCCTAAACCGACTCCATCGAGAAACCGGGGGGTCCGTCCCAGTGAATGGGAGCGAGTCTGGTGCACGGAACAGGGGGGGCTTTTTTTTTTCTTACTAGGATACAGATATACTCCGTACTCTAGACCCTTCTCAGAGGGCATTCCTAGAGATCAACGCTGTAGCCAAGGCAGGTAGGTGCCCGATGGGCCGCAAGAAAGCAAGAAAGTAATTAATCAAAGCCCCAAAATGTCCAGGTTCTGGTGTCTTGCAATGCCCCCTCCCCCCGTATCCGTCCGACCCGATGTTTTTCCTTGTTCAATGTGTCCCCCCCCCCCCCGTGAGCTTCGACGGTGGACCCAGCATAGTTGGTCTGGCGAGATACACAGAGGAAACGGACCTCTGCAATTTTTTTATTTTTTATTTTTATTTTTTCGATTTTTCCTCTAGCCGCCCGCTTAGCCTGTTTTGGTCGTAATCTTTTTCTAGAGCTTGTGCGACGTGCTCGGTAAGTGGTGCTTCAGATTACAGGCGGCTTAGTTAGTGCGCATAGGTTTTTTTTTTCAGTCCAGCGGCCTCCACGCAGAAAAAGTCAGGGCACCCAAGCACCTTAGCTCAGCTCCCGATAGCGCACACACACACTACACACCCCTTTTGGGACCGTCTTGGCGCCCTGACTCCCGCCCTGACGCTGACCGAGCGACCCAGCGACCCCAGGAAAAGCTGAGGGGCGGTGCTTGCCCCGGCAGGCGCCTCTCCATTCCATTTCCATTTCTCATCCTTCGCCTGCGAGAAAAAAAAATTGCCCCCCCTTCAACTCTTCCCCATCTCCATCCCAAGCGACCCGACGAAGAAGACGACCGTGTTTTGCCCATCGCTGACACGCCCCTGCGACGCCTGCTGGCATCTCGAGATTTTCCGTCTCTTGCATCCGACAGAGATCCCTCAACACTTGCCCAAAGCAAACTGACGAGCTGTCGACGACCCCGACCATTTTCCAAACACCGCGCCTGAGCCCCAACAACAAGAAGCCCACCCGCGAAAGAGCCACGAGGCCCATCCCTCCCCCCCATCACTCTGTGATCTGACGACCGAGGCTTGCCCTCGCATCCAATATCCTGATCTCCTACTAGATCTTGATTTTTTTTATACAAACGGCGAAAACTGCGTCCCTTAACCGACGCATTCCCTTTTTCTGTGACGAGAACGCTCGCCTGCTAGTTCCCCGCTGCTAGCTGACGGTGGTGTTTTTACCCTGACTACTGCCCCCATCTGACGCCTGCTCTCTGCCGCCCTCTGCTGGGACCCGCCGACAGCAAACTACACCCAACACACGGTGGCCCCTGTGGCAACCTCGACGACGACTCTCATCTGAGTTCCCTTGCACGATCTTTTTCGTGTGCATACCGACGATCAGCACCGCTCACAGTAATCGCCTATCTGTCGCGCGCTGAACCACCCGCTTTCGCTGCTCGGAAGCCCCCCAAGGAGACGTGATCACTTCAGGTGAGTTTGTTGCGTGTATGCGTGTGCCTCCGGGCCAACCGCGTCGCTTTCCTTCCCCCTCGTTCTGCTCGCAATACCCGCCCTCATACTTCTATGCGTCTTTGCGTTTTTGTTGGTCGAATCCCGGTCATCATTTTCCTCGCCGAATTCAACGGATTTCATCCGCTATTCATGAATCGGTCACTTTTTTTTTCTTCGCTCGGCCGAAGTCCCAAAACGCCCTGATCAAGACGCTGTCTTTTTTTTCTCGTCACTTTTCTTCTCCTACTGGCTTGTGCCTCTCGCTAACTTGCCTCAGGTTCGCGAAGTGCATCGATTTGCCATATCGGCCACCCCTCAAACGAACTTTCCCTGCGATAATCTTGAACAGCAATCAGGTCTGCTGCTCTCTCCCTCCCTCCCGCCACACCTCTCTCGACTCCTTCGGGCCCGCTCTCCCGGGCACACTCCTTTACAATGGCAGACCAACACGAGGTCGATCTCGACTCCATAATCGACAGACTGCTCGAGGTGCGCGGCAGCCGCCCCGGCAAGCAGGTTCAGCTTCTCGAGGCTGAGATCCGCTACCTCTGCACCAAGGCCCGTGAGATCTTCATCTCCCAACCCATCCTGCTTGAGCTCGAGGCTCCCATCAAGGTTTGTTTTTCCCCCCGCGCGTCTCACGTATCGTTATGCCAGATCCGAATCCCCTGTGGCATTCAAGGGGCAGATACGTCATTTGAGGGGACCAGGTTGCTGACTCACTGGGTCTCGTGCAGATCTGCGGTGATATTCACGGCCAGTACTACGATCTCCTCCGTCTCTTCGAGTATGGCGGCTTCCCTCCAGAGGCCAATTACCTCTTCCTCGGTGACTATGTAGACCGAGGCAAGCAATCTCTCGAGACCATCTGCCTTCTTCTTGCCTATAAGATCAAGTACCCCGAGAACTTCTTCATCTTGCGAGGTAACCACGAGTGCGCCTCCATCAACCGAATCTACGGTTTCTACGACGAATGCAAGCGCCGCTACAACATCAAGCTCTGGAAGACATTCACTGATTGCTTCAACTGCCTTCCCATCGCCGCCATCATCGATGAGAAGATTTTCACCATGCACGGTGGTCTAAGCCCCGATCTGAACTCGATGGAGCAGATTCGCCGAGTGATGCGCCCCACTGACGTATGTCGCTTCCCCATCCCGATGCTCCCAACCCTGGCGCCGGTTGCTAACAGCTGCTAGATTCCTGACTGCGGTCTTCTGTGCGATCTCCTGTGGTCAGATCCCGACAAGGATATCACCGGCTGGAGTGAGAACGATCGTGGTGTGTCGTTCACCTTCGGTCCTGACGTAGTCTCACGATTCCTTCAAAAACACGACATGGATCTGATTTGCCGAGCGCACCAGGTCGTCGAGGATGGATACGAGTTCTTCTCGAAGCGTCAGCTTGTCACTTTGTTCAGTGCCCCCAACTACTGTGGCGAGTTTGACAATGCAGGTGCCATGATGAGTGTTGATGAGAGCTTGCTCTGCTCATTCCAGGTTGGTGTCCTCGGCATCTCCAGTCATAGTTGATCCATACTAACAATTTGGTCTTTGCAGATCCTGAAACCCGCTGAGAAGAAACAAAAGTATGTAAACAGCTCACGAAGCGCGAGCAAAGCAGCCACCCCCAATCCCCAAACGAAGAATGCAGTGTGAGCGAGTTTATACGAACATGTCTCTTAATCTAGGTTCGGTCGACGTTAATTACGAATTCCTCAATCGACGGACGACGAACGCAACCGAACGATTTAACCTGAGCCCCATCTCCCACCGAGGGCTCTCTTTTTTCTTCCGATCATCTCACACCTTGCACCTGCCGTCGGGTCTGGCACCGAATGTTGGTTCACTAGGAGGGTGTCGGATCTGAACGCATGCCGACATGCGGTGCTTCATCTCTTGACTCTGCGAAACCCGATTCGTCTCTAATGCCTATATGCGAACTTGATCACGGCAAATGGCTGTCTCTTAGCTCACAGATAAAAACATCGCAAAAAAGTTTGACTTCCCACCCAGCTTCTCGAGACCCATGCAAGTCTGGCGACTTCTCTGTCGCCGCCACCCATTTTGTTTTTTTTGCGTAGAACGGTCTGGGTTTGGAGGGGAGACATGTTTATTCTCTGTAACGAGACAATTAATAGCGCGAGTGGAGAGTGTGTGCCGATGGTAGCTGAGGGTCTATTGCATGCTAGAGACCAACTCAGGAGGGATCTTTTTGTTGCGAACATCACCATGTACAACTGTTTTCTGGAGAAGGGAACGGCGGGGGGAAAGCGGGGTCAGTTACGGGACAGGGACTAGTTGTCGTATACATTGCCAAGAGTTATGATGACGACAAGGGAAAGGGGTTGGAGTGTATGAACGAATTTTGCTGTTTCTAAAATGGGTCTGACTGATTACATGACTTCTTTTCTATTCCATGACCAAGAGAGGACCCGCGTTCCCTTTAGCGGTTGTGGATCCGCATGTGTGATAAGTGAATCGAGGTCATGAGGAGGACGGATTGTTCGCTTGGGCAGTCTCAGATACCTCTGAGGAGAGAGGATGATGTCACTCGTCAATGTTGAAGGGACAAGGGAGAGTGGCAGGGGATACCGATGTGGTTAGTGCCATGTTGCCGTCGAACGCATATATGTGAGTTGCAGGCTGGGCATCACCACCAAGTATGGTTCCTCTCCCCGCTTGGTCAACATATGAACACGGAGCAGTATGTGGGAGGGGGTTTCTCGTTTCACTGGTGATAGATGGGTCGGTCAGTCATCACGTGCATGGAAGCGGCGGCAGCAGGCTGGGCCATTGGGATGGGAAAGAGCTGGGACAGGTCGACAATGACACCAATTAGAATAAATGAAAATGAAAACAAACGGCTGGTAAGCGTCCGGTGCAAGGGAGACGGGAGACGGAATATTTGTGGTGTTGTTTTAGAGTCCCCGGTAGGCGAGGTGCATATGTATGTCTCTTGTCAGTAGCGTTTGGGTCAAACGGCTCGAAAGACAAAAAAAAATAAAGATAAAAAAATACTCCGGGGGGGGGCTTTTTAGTTGCAATCCTCGCATGCTTTCTTGTCTCCTTTGGGATCTTGCTGCTCTCCGCCCTTTGCCTCTGTCTCTGATTTTGCCCTTGCGTCTGCCTGTTCTGCCTTGCTGCTGGCGTCCTTGTCAGCCACCCCGCCACGGTGTCGATCTACATGGCCCAGATCCCTGCCGGGCTCGACGACGTCCCGAACCCGTCGCTTCAGCTCCTTTGTCTCTGGGAAGCCGCCGTCGACGCGCCGGTCCCAGAGCACCTTTGATAATGTCGTCACACTCGGAGCGGCGGCGGTGGCGGACGCAGCGACTGCTGATGCTGATGCCGCCACGTCGTGGCTGCCGTCTTGCGGATCCGCGGTAGCGTTGGTGGCGTGCGTGATGGTGACAATGAAGGTTCCCCCGGTGGAAGGCTGCAGGGCCACCTCGCCAAGGGCGGTGGAGAAGGTGGAGAGGAGTTCTTGGGCGAACTAGACGAAGCCAAAAAAGAAGACGAGTGCGTGAGAAAATGGAACGAGTAAAGGAGGGGAGGGGGGGCGGAAGGAGAAGGGTAAGTGAAGCGCAAAGCAGGATGAGGATGAGGAGGAGGAGGATGGGAAACTGGCGTGGTGATGCCTGTCTCTGGATAGGGACTCAGACGTGATGGTGGCTTGTCTCTCCTTTCCTTTTTACTGCTCCTCGGGATAGATACAGAGTGTAGTAGGAAACTGAAAAGGAATAGTGTAAGGCGGCACAAGGCCCCCTCCCCCCAAAACAAAGTCTCTCATCTGGTGTTCATGGTTTTGGTTTTACTTACATAGGCGGCTCTCAACATCCATTTGCACTGCGTGCAGAACTGGATCGTCACACGCGGAAGCGGAATCCCGCTGGGGAGCGCTTGCCCAGCTGCGGCTGTGGTTGTTGCCATTGCGTGCGCGCGTGTTTGTGATAGATGGAATGGGCGGATTGCCAACGTTGGTTCCCCTACCCTGTACAACAACGATCCCAGTGGGAACGAAAGAAAAAAAAGCTAGGGTATGTCCCTGCTCAGGCGTAAAAGCTCAAACACCCTTTCAAGATGTGTAACACTCCTATCTCGCAGGATGCGCTAGGCTTGGGGGGGGGAGGGGGCATGAGGCTTTGAAAGGAAAAGCAGAAAATAATAATTGGTACCGAAAGAAAGCAAAGACGATCCTCCTTGTGGCTGAGTATTTTACCTTGTGCCGTTGCGGACCCGGATACTGCTTGCCTTGGCACTTGTCTCAAAAAAAAAAAAAAAGCATGCTAGAAACAGTGTGTTTATAATGCGCACCGTTTATTACCCCTTGTCCTTTTTATTTGTTCGCTTCTGCATCCAAAAACTCCAAACGGGATGTTGATTGATACTTCCGATGTTCCAAGATGCGCCGAATTCGGACGGAGCGGGGAAAAGGTGGCGTGGTGCCGTCCTCACTCTCTCAAACCCAAATAAAATCAATCCACCCCCATAAAAAAAAAAAACTAACTGGCCCTTCTTGTGACTGGTCTCGTGACTTTGCCGCGGCTGGTCTAAGTTGAAGTCGTCGAGGCCCATTTTGATGCAGCCAAATGACAAGGACGACAAGCAGGAAGAGCAGAGTGGACAATATCCGTCTGCTAGACATTGCAGCAGGATGAATCAGTTGACGGCAAAAGGCTTCTTCTCCCGAAGCTCAACATTGGACCGTCGGCACCAGGGCAGAGCCCGCTGGTGCGGCTATTGGTCCACGTCTCCTTCGCAAAAATGACTTGCCGGCGAGGCAATTGCCTGTCGCCCAATCGTCTTGTCGCCTCCCTTTGATGATGCACATACGGATACGGATGTGGTATTCCTGGGTGGGACGGGATTCTCATCCCGCTGCACCTGTGTCCAGTGCTGGAGCTAGTCATGGCAGTCGCTCAACTTGGTAAACGCTAGCTCGGTGGTCGAGGAAGGAATAAAAGGTTTATTTGGCTTACCAAAAGCGTACACGACATGAAAAGTAAATAAATAGATAGAGTGAAACAGAAAAATCCATGACGGATATGAGAGAAAAAAGGGAATTATTACAGTGTGCGCAAGAGCCCATCTCACTCCGTGCTTCCCCATCCCCCAGACCATAGATTCAAACCAAAAAAAAAAGTAAAAAAAAACCTCTCCTCCATCTTCCTCGAAAGTATTTGCTCCGCCATGCACATGTCCCAACCCCCTCGCGAGGGACGACATATATACATAGAGAGAGAACTAAATTAGCATCATGGTCGTATAAGCCTCCTCCTGGTACCTCCTGACCCTAACCGTATCGCACTCAGTTGTTTTTTCCTGTTCAACAAGTATCACGGGGTATCTCGATCCGGGTCCGCATCCTAAATTGGTCCTGGGGGTTCGCCATCTCTCCTCTCCTGTCTGCTCTTGCTTAGTTGGTGGGCAAGTGTGTCCTTTGCCTTGCCCTACCAGCCATGGTACTGCTGGTGATTTTTGTGAGTGATAGTAATGGCGGTTGTCGTGCGAGTGTCCAGAGTGATGCCTCTCTTTTCCCCTTCCACACTGTCTCCAGGAAAACCACCGCTTCCTCTCTGCTACCCCTTGCAAAATCCACCTCTGGAAAAGCGTTACCTAACACATGAAAAATGACTGAGGCCTCCTCCGTTCACCCGCTGTATCATCATCGGCGTTGCGTGGTTGTTTTGATAACCGGGAATACAAGAAAAGGGAATGCTGCGTTATTACATGACCACACAGCAGCCACCCGATTGTTGTGGTGCGTAAGGGTCTTCGCCCTTGGGGACAGCGCCCCAGACTGAGGGGACCATGTAGTCCCTGGTGCCGTTGCAGTAGGCGATGATGCTGTCGATGCGCGTTAAACACTGCCCTGTCTCTTCCCACCGGCTGGGGTTGCTTACCTCTTGGATGCAGTGCTCACGGGGATGCGTTCCCGTTCGAGATCTTCGCGCAAGCGGTTGTTGAGCTCTGTTAGACGGCGCAGCTTGAGGTCGGCCATCGACTGCTTGTTCTTCTTGATCTGCGAAGGGTCGCCAACATCGCGAGAGGTGTACTGAGGCATCTTGGATCGGGTTGCCGGAGGTTGCAGTGTGGAGGAGAGAGAGGCGGAGGTTTGGTGGGATTGCGCGCGAGAGTGATTGCGGAAAGAACTGCTCATGATTCAATGTCAGCGAGAAGGGGTGTCTTGATGATCAAAGCCAGAGCGCGACAGCTGAGGGCATCGGGGGCTGGAGCGGCGAGCGGGAAGCGGCGAGTCTGCGATGGGAGTTCGGTGATGAGGCAGGGCGGTAAATGAGTACGGAGATGGCCTCTTTGATCGACTCCTATTCGTGGTGCGATGTACACAATTGGCTGTGTTGTCATTCCTTTTTTCTCGCCGCTCGCTTCACGAGGCCCCAATTTCCCACTCTCGCAAGCCCTCCAGCAGGGCGCCCTAGGGCATGTGTGTCTCTGACCGAGCAGGGATGACTTACAGAGAACGAAAGGCTTCCTTCGAGCAGGCGCAATGCAGGCGAAGGGCCGGTGAGGCAAATGCGAACGCGGTGGTGGGTGAAGGATGGACGGAGGGATGGAGGAGCAGGAGGAAATGGGTGTGGTGGAAGGGTGAAGGTTGGGGCTGGCCTCGACAAAAGGGTTGCGGCGCAGAAGGCAGGTAGCAGCTTGGGGGGACAGGAGCACCGGGTAGGTGGCGGGTGGTAGGTGGCAGGTAACAGTCGTAGGAGGAAGGACCGGTTGGGGTAGCAGGGGGGGAGGGACGCAGACCAAAGGGGAAGAGCGAGGGAGACAGGGACGGGATGGAGGCACTGACGGGCAGAACAGTTGAAAGACAAGGGGAGTAGGGGACTAGGGGGTACAATAGACGCAAGGTGGTTCGTGCGCTCACAGAGCTGCTGTGGTGCTACTGCGGATGCCCTGGAAATTGGGGGATCTGGGGGCCCCAGTCAACGAGCTAGGAGCAACTAAAGGAAACCTATGATGTTGGCTAGGGTGGCCAGGGGAAAATAGCAGACGACTGTCCACTGTGGCCAGCGACAATGGGGCCTACAGTGAGTGACCTCCCTGAACACTCTCCGATGCGCGCCTCTGGGCTACCAAACTCCCCCGGCGAGGGCCACTCTCAACCCCCTGGACGGCTTTGTATCAGCCCAGTGCACGGCGTCCGCAACGGGTCTTTCACTAGATTGGCCGCGGCGGGCGATTGGCTGCGAATGGGGCAGATGGGGCTGGTCAGCTCCACTGTCTCCCCTAGTCTCTTGGTCCCCATGTCATCAATTCCACCAGCGCCGTTTCTGTCAAGGCCCTCTTGTTAGTACCTTGCTTTAGCCTGGATGCTGTTTTCCTGCACTCATTTTGTGCTGGAAAGCTATCTTACAAACCAGTTAGCACGGCCTTGGATGGGGTCGACGTCTCCTGGCTTCATGCCTTAAATTGTCCGTTAGCGGTCCGCAAAAGGAAAGAATCTGACGTGCCCCCGAGCGGCGTTCTGCAGGAGAGGCTGGTGATGAGTTTGTGTGAACCTACCTGAATCAGCAACCCGGAACTAACAATTTCCTACTATATACCTCTTCTGCCAGCTCGGCGCGACATGTTTGCCAGAAAAGCCACGCAGCCTGCAAGAGGAAGAAACAGCGCACTGCCGCTGACGGGATCGACCTGCAGTGGGCGGGAGCCGTCGCACATCTTCTCGGACGGGCGTCCATGAGACCAATGCGTTTTTGCGTTTTGACAGGGTCAAATGAGTGTAAGCCTCCTGGTGGTGGGCGCTCCTCGCACATTGAACCAGACAACGAGTCGGGCAAAACATGATACCCACTGATACCCACGCTTTGGGATGATCCACAAATCACAGTTCCGGCGCAAGCCCTGGACAGTACCGGATTGAACTGAGCCAACCTGACACTCGCCCAGCTCACAAATGCATCTTGTCTCGTTGAGCCGGACTACGTTCATTCTGTGTAACCACGGGCATTTTCTGGACGACTACGCAAGGCGCCTGCTTGCGCAGTACTGGCCTGCTTGCTGCAGGCTGCAGCCCAAGGTTTACACTGCACGGACTGCCGCCCGCGTTTCGCCTCAGCGCATTGTCCCGTCCGCTCTGAGTTTTGAGCGCTCACTGTTCCCGCCCCCTGGCCGGACAATTGCAGTAGTGCCGGGACATGTGCAGAGAGGGCAGTCCCAATAGGGGCTTTTGCAAGCAGGTTGGTTGCTATTTTCCTCTGCTCCATCCATCACCAAATATTTCCGCTTCAGGGTCAGCGACCGAAGAACAAAGCAATTCTGCATGCACGACAGCAGTGCAACGAAGCAATGGCTCAGAGGAAGGACGATTTCGTCCCGGCGGATCCGAGCTTGGCCGAATCTCGTTTGTGAATGGTCCAAAGTGTGCGAAACACGGCTGGCCAGCGACATGCCGGTTAATTTTGCCATTCCCACATCGTCGCTTTCTTCACTTTCCCTCACCCACATGTAACGGCGTAGTTTTTTTCTTCTCTTTCCTTTCTTTCTCTACGCGTCCACTACTTTTTCCTACCAGGGCACTTTGCCCCGGAGACCAATCCAACACCATCGTGTCCCCACCAAAACCGTCGGATTTGCACCTGCAATTAAGATGAGGCCTGTCTTGGCGGCCAGGCTGTCCACCCCTACCTAGGATGGAATGGTATACGGTGCGCGAGGGGAGAACGGGTCTTCCCCACTGGGTTTAGACGAGACATTGGCCTGGGCAAGGCTCGGTGACACGACTCAAGGCGCAATAACAAAAATGCAACAAACCTGCCTTGTCTTGCTTGCATCCTCTTTCGCGTTTTTGCCTCGTGTGAAGAGGCCAATCGTCAATGCGGAGTGAGTAGTACGCAGACAGGCCTTTTCTATCAGGCATGCATGTATATATCTCCATGCGGTCTCATCCACCAGTCGGCTCCCTCTCCGTTGCCTTTGTACCGGCAGCCGCTTCAAGGGCAGTACCTCGGTTCGTCGGCCCTCATCACATCTTGTTATATTATTGTCTTTATACGTTAGATGAGGTGATGCGCACCAACTTCATTCGCATGGGCTGAGTTGCCGTTCATCCTGGTGGATCATACCCACCTTTGGCCTAGCGCCACTCGCTCCGTTGCCCACCTGAAGCAGCTCATTCCATCCCCCTCAGCTCTCGTTTAGGAGTACGCAGGATAGCAGCCATCGAACACCGAGGCGCAAGTGATGACAACAAATGATTTGCCGTGTTTCACATCTCTTTTCGTCATCGAGGACTGTGCTCTCTTTCCGGTCCTCTCCTCGAATTATTAGGTAAGACACAAGCAATGACTTTCCCAGCGCATTGAGCCATGTTTGATTGCTTCGTTTATGCTTCCCCAGTTTCATCATGCTGTGCAAGCTCAGATGAAGCACGAACGTCCTGGATTATCAGTTGGCTTTATTGCATGAAATAGAGATGGCATTTCCATCTCATTTCTGCTCCATTCATCCATCCCTGCGTTTTTGCCGTGATATAGACATTTTGGGTAACAAAATAGTTCTTGGCATGTTCTCAAAAAGAGGCGCCAAACATTTCTTTTGTCAGCTGCTACCGGCTTTTTGATTCACCCTATTCTGAGCTAGCCACACCATTCTGAGTCAAGCAAATGTGACGCCATCTGGGGAGCGCCATCATACCAGGATTTCGATCAGGTGCGGGACATGCCCCCATCCGTCGCCAGAGCTGACGAGGCTGGGAAATTGGGGAAATGGTGACCATGACTTTTTTGAATTATTTCATCAGCTACTTCTTGAGGACTTGCACTCTGATCTATTCATCATACATGCGACGTGCTGTATTTGCCCATGAAAACGCACAGAAGTGACTTTGCTTTGCTCATCGGTGGGTGAATCGTCGGATTCTTGTCGGTCCTGATTGCCCTTGGTGGTCATTTTTCAAATGGCCATCGAAAGGGGCGGCTGCTCTTTTGATGTAGGAATCTAATGTGGCTACGGGGAAATACGTACCGCCATGAGCTAAAAATATTATATCGTCACGGGTGAAGGAAAACGAGGCTCGCACAGGTGATACGAAGATGTTGGATGCGCAAACCTGGGGAAGGTGGCTCGATTCGTGGCTAGTGTTGCGGCCCGCTGCACGGCCACAAACTGAATTGGCGCCTGGCTGATGTAAGGCTTCACGTGACGTATGCTAGGACCACAGGTTAGCCCCTCAACGCTCGCATAGCGTCCACACACGAAAATCGAAAAATTCCTCTTGCGTGCCTCGCAACACCATCCCGAGTGTCAGCCAAGTCTTAGCACACTCGCCGACGCAGGCTGCGATCGATCTCGGACCTACATAAATCTCCTCTCTCCGCCAAGTTATCCATCAGAGGAGGTTGCCCAGCATGGTACGTATACCTTTTGTGCGCCAGGCCCTGGATTATTTCTAGCCCTACTCGTCGCTTACCCCTCCCTATCTCGACTCAATACTTTTGTCATGATACTGACTTGTTTGGTCGCCTACAGCCTCCTCCGCCGCATCAGAAGCCCGAGAATGTTCTCAAGCGGGCCCAGGAACTTATCGGCGTCGGCCAGGCTCCCGCCGCCTTGACCCTGCTGCACGAGCATATCACCAGCAAGCGTTCCCGAAATGTTCCCATCGTCTCCCTGGAGCCTGTGATGCTCCTCCTCGTCGAGCTGTCTGTCGAACAGAAGAAGGGCAAGCTTGCCAAGGATGCTCTTTACCAGTACAAGAATATCTCCCAGAACACCAACATTCCCACCATCGAGGTACGTTTTTACCGGAGCCCACAACATTCGCCACTAAAACATGCAACTAATGTGGGGGTATGCAGTTGGTCTTGAAAAAGTTCATTGAGCTCGCCGTGGAGAAGGTTACCGCCGCCCAGCAAAAGGCCGACGAAGTCCAAGAAAGCATTGAAGCTACCGCCGCCACCTCTAGCGTTGACGATCTCGAAGCCAGCGAGACACCCGAGTCGATTCTCCTTGCCACCGTCTCCGGCGAGCAATCTCGAGACCGTACCGATCGTGCCATCGTTACCCCATGGCTCAAGTTCCTCTGGGAAGCCTACCGAACCGTGCTCGACATTCTCCGAAACAATGCTCGTCTCGAGGTGCTTTACCAGAGCACTGCCAACCAGGCCTTCGACTTCTGCCTCAAGTACACCCGAAAGACCGAGTTTCGAAGACTCTGCGAGCTTCTCCGCAACCATGTCCAGACCGCTGCCAAGTACTCTTCCCAGATGCACGCCATCAACCTGAGCGACCCCGATACTCTGCAGCGCCACCTTGAGACTCGCTTTCAGCAGCTCAACGTCGCTGTCGAGTTGGAGCTGTGGCAGGAGGCCTTCCGCAGCGTTGAGGACATTCACACCCTGCTCAACCTCAGCAAGCGACCTCCCAAGAATGTTATGATGGCCAACTACTACGAGAAGCTCACCCGAATCTTCCTGGTTGGCGAGAACTATCTTTTCCACGCCGCCGCCTGGTCCCGTTACTACACCCTCCTCCGCCAGTCCTCGGTTCTGGTCGCTACCGGGCAGGGCAAGAAGGCCGACAACCCCCCTGCCTCCGAGGCCGATCTCCAAAAGGCTGCCTCCTTTGTCTTGTTGTCGGCTCTCGCCATCCCCGTTATCAGCACTTCTCGATCTCGTGGAGCCATGGTTGATTTTGATGAGGCCAGGAAGAACAAGAACTCTCGCCTGACTCACTTGCTTGGCATGTCCCAGGCCCCCACTCGAGCTCGCCTCTTCCGCGATGCCCTGTCTAAGTCGCTTCTCCAGCGTGCTCGCCCTGAGATCCGAGACCTTTTCAACATTCTGGAGGTGGACTTTCACCCTTTGTCCATTTGCAAGAAGATCTCGCCTATCTTGACCAAGATTGGTGCTGATGCCGAGATGGAGAAGTACATTCTTCCCCTTCAGCAGGTCATTCTGACCCGTCTCTTCCAGCAGCTCTCTCAGGTTTACGAGACAGTTGACTTGTCTTTTGTTGAGAGCCTTGCCCAGTTCCCCGAACCCTATCAGGTCACTCGTGGAACCATTGAGAAGTTCATCATGAATGGTAACAAGAAGGGCGATCTTGCTATTCGCATGGACCACGCCACCGGCGTTCTGAGCTTCGACAACGACGTCTTCTCTTCTTCAAAAGCTGGCCACAGCGGTTCCAGTGCCGGCTCGGCTGAGTCCGAGACTGGCACTGTTCAACGTCTTCAGAGCACTCCTTCAGAAATTGTGCGCTCCCAGCTTACTCGTCTGGCCAAATCTCTGTTCACTACCTGCCATTACATCGATCCCAACTTGAACAAGGAGCGTGTTGAAGCTCGCAACGCGGCTCTCGCCCGCGCCAAGGCTGGTGCTGAGCAGGAGCATCTGGATATCCTCGCTCGCAAGGAAATCATCCAGAAACGCAAGGAGGAGGCCTCGGAGATCCAGGCCCGCAAAGAGAAAGAGAATGCTCGCCAGAAGCGTCTCCGCGAACAGGCCCTCCAAGAGGCTGAGGACAAGCGACTGGCAGCTGAACAGAAGGAGCGTGAGGCCAAGCGTCTCCAGGCTGAGCGCGACCGTGTCCGCAAGGAGGAGCTCAAGAAGCAGATCGCCGATCTGAACATGAGCGACAAAGCTCTTGGCATCGATTTGGAAGACCTTGACAACCTGGATAGTAACCGCCTGCGTGCCATGAAGCTGGCTCAGCTGGAGCGCGAGAAGAACGACGTCAACGAGCGTCTTCGCATCACTGGCAAGCGTCTCGACCACTTGGAGCGTGCCTACCGTAAGGAGGAGGTCAAGAAGCTGCAGGAGGACTACATCAAGCAGATCGACCAAGATCGTGCCATCTACGAGAAGGTCAAGACCAAGACGCTGAATGATGCTGAGCAAAAACACAAGGAGAGCGTGGAACTCAAACACCGCCTCTGCCGCCTGGTGCCTCAGTACGAATCCTTCCGAGACTCGCTACATGAGCGTCGCCGTGACGAATTCGAAAAGCGTCGCCGTGATGCTGAGCGCGAGTTGGAGAAGCAAATTTCCATTCGAAAGAAGGAGGTACGTGATCGACGACTCCGCGAGAAGCGCGAGCGTGAGGAGAGGGAACGCGAGCTCCGTGAGGCTGAGGAACGTGCTGCTCGTGAGAAGGAGGAGCAGCGCCTTCGGGACGAGGCTCGCAAGGAAGAGCTTGCCAAGCTCAAGGAACAGAGAGAGAAGGAGCGCCAAGAGATGCTGGAGAAGGCTGCACTGCAACAGCGACGAGAGGAAGAGGCTCTCGCCCGTCGCAAGGCCGAGAAGGAACGACCTGCTCCCAGTGCTGGTGGATTTAGCAGGGGGAGCGACAGCCTTGAGGGCCGAAGGCCGCCAGTTATCGGATCTGGCAAGTGGCGTGAGAGGGAGGGCTCCCGGGGTGACGCTCCTCCTCCTGCCCGTGCGCCGCCCCCAGAGAGGAGCGAGCCCAGCGAACGACCTGTTGGTGGTCCCCCCCGACTTCCGCTTGTTGGCAGCAAGCCCAGCTGGCGTGATCGTGAGGCGGCCAAACAGAGCACTGGAGGCAGCAATGCCGACAGTGGCAGCGCCCCTCCCCCCCGCAACTTCGGGTCTCGAGGTGCGCCAACAGATCGTGGAAATCCTAGCCGTGGCGATGTTGAACGTAAGGACTCAACTCCTGCAGAGCCTCTCCCGCCGTCACGCACAGCAGGCAAGTGGGTTCCTCCTCATCTGAGGAACAAGGCTTAAAGGAAGTGTGATATGGAAGCAGCGCAGACGGACACATTGTTGCGATTTGCATTGGCGTTTTAGGGATTGGAAGGCTGCACCAGGAGATGGTTGTACTCAAGAGCTCAGTCTAATCTCCATCGATCTGAGGGTATGAGCACGGCAGAATGGAGAGAGAAAAAGTATTAGCAAGTACGTATCTGTCATGAGGTGGCCTGAGCATTAACGAGTTTCAATTGTTCCAACGAGTTCCTAAATATGAATTTACAGAGTGATAGACAGATTCAGGTATTATGAGAAGATGACATCGAGTTGACGTGTGCTTGCAATTGTGATGAGTCAACGAGATTAATTCAAAATTTAACAAGTCTTGAAGAGTCATTGGCAGCGGAGCCTTTTTGAGGTCCATGTTCAAAAGTGCTGGATGCCCTCCTTGCTAGCGTTGCCCCAAGTCTTGCGAATAATCATGGTTTCCTGGTGCAGGGTAGGTGCTAGATAAATACGGCGTTTGTGAGATGGTGAGATAAGACACTCGACCTTGACTCTTACGTTCTCTTACTATTGAAACCAAGCAGGAATTAGATATTTATGCCTTTTTTTTGTGGGGGGGGGGGCTGCGTTGAATATGGTGCAAGCTGAGCATTTGTCATATTCTAAGCTCAACAAGCTCCGAGTAATGTCCAAAGCATATTCTGCAAAAAAACATGAACAGTGTCGGAATATGGTTTTGAGGTATGAGGGCCAATGTATTGGTGAGATAAAACTAGACACTAGAATTCCTAAGGAAACTCGTCAGAGCTCCTGATGACGGCATCAACTCTCATGCTTTTTAAGTTTGTAATCGAGCTCAACCTCGCATCTCATTTTGATAATTTGAATTGCTCGTTCTTCTTCCAGATGGAGGATTTATTCTTTGATCGCGAGGAAAAAGAGTTGTGGATGGTCAGTCAAACGAATAGAGTGCAGATAAGTCTTGCTCACGTGCAGCTTGAATCCGGATGAACCCACCAGAATGGACTACCACAGAATACAACCACTGTAGCATCAAATAACCAACGATCATCGAACGGGGCGACACTCATTTAAAGAATCATTGAAATCAAAACTTGGGCCTTCTAGGCGGATTGCGGGCACCGCAGAGTCTTATATTGCCCGGCAGAGATATGGGAATGGCGGCGGGGGCTCCTGGCGGAGTAACGCTATTAGAACTGTTCAAATGGTTCTTTGGGACATACCAGGTAAAGGGATTTCAATGACACTGCATATGCGCCACAATAGTTAAACGTGGCTAAGACCTGGAGTGTGGTATGAGGCTGGGGAATACATTTGGCACGCTGATGATGCCCCCATTCGGCTTTAAATTTTTTACCTAAGCTCATTCGGCGGCGCGACAGCAGCTTTCTATGACAACCCAACCTGGTCGACATATGGTCTCCTTGGGTACCCGCAAGTCCGGAACCATGTTTCGGGTAATAATCTGTCCGGTTGAGGCGTATGGTTTCCCTTTTAGGAAGGGAACTTATAGGATTGCCATCTGCAAGAAATTTCCCACGAACCTTGTGTACTATACCAAAGCCGTCTATCATTCGCCTCTTCCATTCCCTACCTCCGGTTTCGCCTCAATCTGAGGTGGATGATAACATGTCACCAGCGATAGAGGGGTTCTGGGGGCGAGAATGATTGGGCGATGACTGCGTGGAACTAAAGTGGTGTGTCCATTTGCTTGCCTACGCCCTTGGATAGGTGTTTGGTAGCAATTTCATGACCACTTTCAGGAACCAGCAACTCTTGAACGAACGACAGGGCTCGCGTCTACAAGGATACAAATTGATCAGAAAGCGGCTAATTCTTGCAATAATAATCATAATAATCAATTGCGAGAATCCCGCTCGCTGTACGCTCGTATCATCCTTGCCAAAACATGATAATTGTATGAGCCCTGATGTTTACTCTCCCGGGTAGCTTCTAAGTTGTTCGCGATCAGGCACATGTCTCGGGTCATTTGGTTTGATTCATCTGTTCACCCTTGACTGATGCGGCATTGGACTGCTTGGCCCATATGTCCTCGTGGATTTCCGTTTGGGGATGGTGTGGCGCCTGGGTGTATTCTTGTTCCGGTAATACCATCTGGTCAATGTTGCCTTCAGGCAGATTGAGTTGCTCAGTCCGCTCCAAAGCTGCTGGAGCTACGGCTGATCCGGCTACTGGAACACCAGAATGAAGGCTGTGGAGATTATGGCGATGGCATGTTGCTGGCAAGGTCCTAGCGGCAAGGCTCGAGCACTGGAGTTCAACAGTTCAGCTTGGAGGGTTGCGTGGAGGCCCAGAATCGCCACCATCGAAGATAATAAATACTCACATCCCCATCCTCGAGATGTAGAGCTCCTCTCCCATCGACAAGCAGCAGCTTCGGCGAGCAAGCCATTCTTTCTTTCCCACATTCTCCCCTCTTTCGTTCCACCACCCACTCACTACCACTCTCTTTGAACTTTCTTTTTGTCGGCTGTTGCCATTCTCTACAACATGCCTTCAATCAGAACCATGGCCGCGGGAGCGGCCCTCACTCTCATTCGAACCTCACTCGCTCAAGGGCTCGAACTTCCATCTTGTGTTGATTCTTCTCAACCTTATGTCTACGCTGGCTGTTACGATGGCCGTCGGGCCTCTGGCGGCGATACACTCCCTTATCGCTCAAGCCAAGACTTCACAAACATGACAATCTCTCAATGTGTAACGGAATGCCAAGGAAACGGCTTCCGATACGCTGGTATCAAATACCACGGCGTTTGCTACTGTGGCAACACTGTCAACAGTCAGCAAGTCGATGACAGCAACTGCAACCTAGGCTGCAGCGGCAACAAGGAGGAAACCTGCGGAGGCAATACACAACTGTCAATCTATCAGGACCCTTCCTTCTACACAAGCACCAAGGCTTTGAACGGCTACAAGCATCTTGGCTGCTACACGGACTCAAGCTCCGCTCTCGCTCTTGCTTACCAGCAGGATGTCGACAGCTCCAACATGGACCTCGGGACATGTCTGGATGCCTGCTCCAGCGGCGGATATCCCTTCGCCGGTGTTGAAGACGGTGGCGACTGCTACTGCGGTCAAGTTCTCGGAAACGGTACTCAGCGAACCGCGGGCGGAGACTGCCGCACTCCTTGCAATGGCGACAGCTCCAAGACGTGCGGTGGCACCAACCGATTGAACATCTACGTCTCCAACGAGCTCGTCTCTGTACAGAGCTGCGCGAACAGCAAATCAAAGGCCGGCTCTAGCAACAAGCCTGCTTCAAACACCGGAAACAAGGGAACATCCAACTCTGGCAGCAAGCCCAACTCTGGGTCTAGCGCAAAGCCAAGTAGTGGATCGCGTCCCGGCTCAAGCAACGGCAACGGCTCAGGTCAGGGCTCAGGTCAGGGCTCAGGGCGAGGTTCTGGCTCAGGCAATGGCTATGGATCTGGGTCAGGAAATGGTTACGGTTCCGGCTCAGGAAGCGGCTCAGGCTATGGCTCAGGGCGAGGTTCTGGCTCAGGCAATGGCTATGGATCTGGGTCAGGAAATGGTTACGGTTCCGGCTCAGGAAACGGCTATGGCTCAGGATCAGGGCGAGGCTCTGGCTCAGGCAATGGTTACGGTTCCGGTTCAGGAAACGGCTACGGCTCTGGTTCAGGAAATGGTTATGGCTCAGGCCGAGGATCTGGCTCAGGCAATGGCTACGGTTCCGGATCAGGAAACGGTTATGGCTCTGGATCTGGTAATGGCTACGGCTATGGCTCAGGACAAGGCTCAGGCTCAGGCTCAGGGCGAGGCTCTGGCTCCGGCAATGGATACGGTTCTGGGTCAGGAAACGGCTATGGCTACGGCTCTGGATCCGGCAATGGCTACGGCTCTGGATCCGGCAATGGCTATGGCTCTGGATCAGGAAACGGCTACGGCTCTGGAAACGGCTACGGCTCTGGATCAGGAAACGGTAACGGCCGTGGATCTGGTTCTGGTCAGGGTTATGGGTCAGGCAACGGCTATGGATCCGGATCAGGCAATGGCTACGGGTCTGGATACGGTTCCGGCTCAGGCAGAGGATCTGGTTCAGGCAATGGCTATGGATCTGGGTCAGGCAACGGCTACGGTTCCGGATCGGGAAGTGGTCGTGGCTCTGGATCCGGCAATGGCTACGGCTCTGGATCAGGAAACGGCTACGGCTCTGGCTCTGGCTCCGGCTCTGGTTCTGGAAAGGGTAGTGGCTTTGGTTCAGGCTCTGGCTCTGGTACTGGTTCAGGCCAAGGCTCCGGCTCCGGCCGCGGCTCCGCTAGTGGATCTGGTTCGGGATCCGGCAGTGGGTCTGGCTCCGGCTCCGGCTCCGGCCCTGGAGGACGACCGGGACCTGGCGGCAACACACGCCCTGGCAAGAACGGTGGTGCCATTACTACCAACCCTAATGGCAGGTACGTAACTGTTAGTGCTACTGTGGGACAGACAACCTCTGCCGGTGCCGACTTGGGCGCTGGTACTGGTTCTAGTTCTGGTGCTGGCGGAAAGCCTGGTGCTGGGGGCAAACCTGGTTCTGGCACTCGACCTGGCTCCGGCACTCGACCCGGTGCTGGTGCAAGTGGCCTCCCTAGTGACGGCGGTGTGATTGCTACCGACTCCAACGGTGTATATCCTACTGCTGGTACCGGGCAGACAGGTCCCGCTGGCCCTGGCACCAGCTCTGGCCCCGACTCCGGTCCTAGCGGAAATGGACGACCTGGATCTGGAGGGAAACCTGGCGCTGGAATAGGCGACCGCCCTGGTAACAGTGGCCTTCCTGCTGGCCAAACAGGTCCTACTGGACCTGGCACAAGCGTTGGGCCTGATTCTGGCCCTGACTCTGGTGTTGGTGGAAATGGACGACCCGGCTCTGGTGGTAAGCCTGCTGCGAGCGGCCGCCCTGGTAACAGCGCCGATACCGCAGTCGATCCTAATGGCAGATATCCTACTGCTGGTGCTCCTGCTGGACAGACGGGATCCACCGGCCCTGATATGGGTCCTGGTTCTGGATCCGGTCCCGACGCGGGTTCTGTTGGCAATGGACGACCTGGTGCTGGTGGCAGACCTGGCGCAAGCGGCTACCCTGGCAACAGTGGCAGCCCTACTACTAGTGCTCCTGCTGGACATACAAGCTCTTCTGGTTCTGATATGGGCTCTATTCCCGGATCTGGCTCTGGCAATATCAACAATGGACAACCTGGCTCCAATGACAGACCTGGTGTAATCGGCCGCCCTGGCAGCAGTGGTAGCTCTGCTGCTGGTGCTCCTGCCGCACAGACAGGGGTCACTGGCCCCGATACAGGTTTTGGTTCTGGATCTGGTCCCGACGCGGGTTCTGTTGGCAATGGACGACCTGGTGCCGGTGGCAGACCTGGTGTAAGCGGCTACCCTGACAACAGTGGTAGCCCTACTACTGGTGCTCCTGCTGGACAGACAGGCTCTCCTGGTCCTAACATGGGCTCTGGTCCCGACTCGGGTTCTGTTGGTAGTGGACGACCTGGTGCCGGTGGCAGACCTGGTGTAAGCGGCTACCCTGACAACAGTGGTAGCCCTACTGCTGGGGCTCCGGCTGGACAGACAGACTCTTCCGGTCCTAATGTGAGCTCTGGTCCTGGCTCTGGCTCTGTTCCTGGTGCAAATGGACGGCCTGACAAGAATGGTGATGTTACGGCTGATCCCAATGGCAAATATCCTACGGCTGGTGCTCCTGCTGAACAAACAGGCTCTTCTGGTCCTAACATGGGCTCTGGTCCTGGTCCTGGTCCTGGCTCTGGCTCTATTCCCGGTGCAAATGGACGACCTTCTGGCGGACGACCTGGTGATAGCGGCGTGGCCCCTACTGATGCTAATGGCGCGTATCCTACTGCTGGCGCCCCGGCTGGACAGACGCCTCCTACCGGACCTGACGCAGGCTCTCGTCCTGAATCTGGTATTGGTGGAAGTGGACGACCTGGCTCAGACGGTAGACCTGGTGTGAGTGGCCGCCCTGGCAACGCTGCCGATCCTACTGCTGGTGCCCCTGCTGGACAGACAGGTCCCGCTGGTTCTGACACAAGCCTTGGGCCCGACTCTGGTTTTGGTGGCAATGGACGACCTGGCGCCAGTGGAGGGCCTGGCAACAATAGCAAGGCCACTGTCGATCCAAGTGGCAGCTATCCCACTGGTGCTCCTGCTGGTCAAACTGGACCTACTGGACCTGACAAGGGTTCTCGCCCTGACTCCGGCACTGGTGGCAATGAGAAACCTGGTGCCGGCGCCGGTGGACGACCTGGCAACAATGGCGATATTACTACCGATCCATATGGCGGACATGCTACCGGTGGTGCTCCTGCTGGCCAAACAGGTCCTGCTGGCCCTGACACGAACTCTCGCCCTGGCTCTGGTCCTGGTGCAAACGGACGACCTGGCTCCGGAGGACAACCTGATAATACTCGCAGACCTGGCAACGACGGCAGTGTTGCTACTGATCCAAATGGTGTATACCCTACTGGTGGTGCCCCTGCTGGGCAAACAGCCTCCATTGGCCCTGGTGCAAGTGGACGACCTGGCTCCGGAAGACTGGGCGCTGGAGAAGGTGGCCACCCTGGCAACAGTGGTGATTCTACTATCGGCGTCCCTGCCGGACAGACAGGCTCTTCTGGTCCTAACATGGGCTCTGGTCCTGGCTCTGGTCCTGATGCAAGTGGACGACCTTCTGGCGGCCGACCCGGTGACAGCGGCGTGGCCCCTACTGGACCCAATGGCAAATATCCTACTGCTGGCGTTCCTGCTGGCCAGACAGGCGCGACTGGTCCCGACTCTGGCTCTGGTCCCGGCGCAAATGGACGACCTGGTGCCGGCGGACGACCTAGCAACAATGGCGACATTACCACTGACCCCAATGCTAGTTATGCAACTGCTCCTGCTGGTCAGACACCTTCTAGTGGCCCTGATACTGGTATGGGTGGCAGTGGACGACCTGGCTCCGGCACTGACTCACCACCTGGCTCTGGCAGTGGCTCGCGACCTGGTTCTGGTTCGCGACCTGGTTCTGGTGAAAGACCTGAAAGCAGCGGCGGCATTGCTACTGATTCCAATGATAAATATCCTACTGCTGGTGCTCCCGCTAAGCAGACAGCTTCGAACGGCCCTGATAGTGGTCTCGGTGGCAGTGCTCGGCCAGGTTCTAGCTCTGGCATTGACTCACGACCTGGCTCTGGTGAAAGACCTGGAAACGTTGGTGGCATTGCTACTGATTCCAATGATAAATATCCTACTGCTGTTGCTCCTGCTAAGCAGACAGCCTCGAACGGTCCTGATGCTGGTCTTGGTGGCAGTGGCCGGCCAGGCTCTAGCTCTGGCCCTGATGGACGACCTGGTTCTGGTCCTGGAAGCGCCCCTGGCTCTGGAGGCTCACCGAGTGCTAGCACTGGAGTTCTGCCTGCAGATGGTTCGAGAGGACCTTCCGGTGCATCTCCTGGTAGTGGAAGCGCTCCTGACAAGAGCAGCCCTGGCGCTGGAAGCTCTGCTGGCGCTGGAACTCCTGGTACATCGGCCGGTGCCGTTGTGTCACCTGGCGATGCAAGCGCTCCTGGTAAGAATGGCGCCGGCGCCGGAAATACTGCTGGTACCGGTGCCTCACCTAGTGGTGGAAGCTCTCCCAGCGCAGGTGTTGGAAATGCTCCCACTACCGGCACTAGCCCTGACAGCTCTGTTCCTAGCCAGAATGATGCTGGTGTCTCGGCCCCTGGCAGCAAATACCCCTCGATCACAGCTTCTTCTGGCCAAGCCACAACTGCTGGAGCAGGTTCCCACCACAGCCATGCTTCTAACCGTGGATCAACCTCTCGCTCTGGCTCCCGCTCTGGCTCCCGCTTTGGCACTCCCTATGGATCTCGGTCGCGAACTCGCCCAAGTGCTGCTGCTACCCCGGGGGTTGGCAGCGGCTCGGGTGCGGATTCTGCCTCTGGCGTTGCAAGCAGCCTTGCTCAGCCGACTCAATCTGCCGGTGCCGGTATTGGAACCGACATTGGAAGCTCTGGTCTCGGTACTGTGCCGGGCTCTGGACCTACTGATCGCTCGGCCCCTGGATCAGGTGCTACAACTAGCGCCGACAACCTCGCTGCCTCTGGAGTGCTATCCTTGCCTACCGACAACTCGGCTCCCCAATCAGGCGCGACAACTGGTCCTGACGGCGCAAATAGCTCTGGCTCTGATAGTCTTCCCGACTCTGGAGCAGCATCCTCGTTTACGGATTCTGGGACTGACCTGAGCGCCGAAACTTCGCCGTCTGCCTCGCAACCTACTGACAGCCTCGACTCCGGATCCGCACTTACCGATGGTGCGGCCTCCAGCTCGGATGCTACCGTTGTTGCTGACACCACGGACGCCCCTGTATCTGTGCCCGCCACTGACTCCGGATCAGCACCTACCGACGGTTCGGCTGCCAGCTCAGACGCGAGCGTTGACGCTGGTAACACAGACGGATCTGCACCTGTGTCCGCCACTGACTCTGGCGCTTCGTCCCCTACACATGGTTCAGACTCTGGCTCGGTTTCTGGTACCGACGCGCTCACCTCAAGCGATAATTCTGGCATCACATCCCCAGGCAACAAATACCCTTCGCCTACCGGAAGCGCGGGAGCTGAAGCTGGCTTGCCCAATGCCGGATCGGGAACCGGCGCTAGTGCTGGTTTCCGCCCGCACCATGGCTCCGGCTCCAGTCTCCACACGGCGTCCGGCTCTGGCCATGGCTCCGGGTCTCGTCTTCACACGGCGTCCTGGTCTGGCCATGGTTCCGGCTCTGGTCTCCACACGGCATCCGGCTCTGGCCATGGCTCTAACCATGGCTCTGTTCCCGTCGGAAGCGGCAAAGGAATGGGACCAGGCGCTGCGGAACCTCATGCCGGCACTGCAACTGATTCTACTGGATATCTCACTGGTACTGCTCCTGCTGCTGCCACAGCCACCCGTGGTACTGGGGCAGGTTCTGACTCGGGATCTGGATCTGGCAAGGGCATCGGATCTGAGGCTGGCCCCGGTGCAAGTGCTGGTCCTGGAAGTGGCAATGGTGCGAACCAGGCATCTGCCTCTGGTTTGACTACCAGGCTTGTGCAGGCTACCGGACCCGATGGCTCTCTCCCTGGTCAGAGCGGCGCTGGCATCAACACGGCACCCGGCGCCAAGTACCCCACGGGAAGCATCGCTCCCGGCCAAACACCCGGCGTCGGCTCCAAGCCTGGCTCTGGCTCGCGACCCGGCTCTGGTACCGGCTCACGACCTGGCACCGGCACTGGCTCGCGACCTGGCTCCGGGTCTGGTGTTGCTCCTGGCGCCGGTACTGCTCCTACAGGACAGACACCAACCGCTGGATCTCCTTCTCATGTTAGCGCGACAACTGGTGCTGGTTCTGGCCCTGGATCTGGATTTGGTATTAGTGCCGATCCTGCAAACCAAAGCGGTGCCATCACGGCTGATCCCAATGCGAAATATCCCACAGGCACAGTTCCTGATGCGCAGGCAGGTATCATTGGCTCTGGTGTTGGCGTGAAGCCCACAGTTGGCTCCGGTCACGGTACTGGATCAGGCTCTGGCACAGGTCACGGCGTTGGATCTGGATCTGGCACCCGTCCAGGATCAGGCACCCGCCCCGGATCTGGTACTCGTCCTGGACCCGGTACTCGCTCCGGATCTGGATCCAGTATTGGTACTGACGCCGCTGGGAACATTGGTGGCACCATTGCCTCCGACTCTCAATACCCTACTGGCACTCTCCCTGCTGGACAAGCACCTACTGTCGGATCTGGTACTGGTGTTGGCTCGGGCTCGGGCTCTGGTTCTCGACCTGGTTCAGGTTCAGGCCATGGTCCTGGCCACGGCTCTGGCACCGGCGCGGGGTCGACGTACGGAAGTGATGCAGTCACTACCGGCCCAAATGCCAAATATCCCACTGGCACAATTCCTGCTGGCGCAGCTGGCACAATCAAGCCTGGCTCCGGTAGTGGGTCTGGTGTGGGAAGTGGTCATGGTGTTGGAGGACACGGCGTTGGCTCAGGTCATGGCTCAGGTCACGGCGTTGGGAAGGGCAGTGGTCAATCTGCGGTACCTGATACCGGGTCTGGTGCTATTCTTCAACCCACCGTCATTACTACTACAGACTCCAACGGCAACGTCATTGCTACTACTGTCACTGTCCCAGTTGGTCAAAGTACTGGCAAGAATGGTCCTGGTGGTAGCAGGCCTGGCAAGGGCTCTGGTCCCCACGGCAGCTATGGCTCTGGCGCTCGTCCTAGCGTCATTACTATCACAGACTCCAATGGCAACACCGTCACTACTACTGTCACTGTCCCGGTTGGCCAGAGCACTGGCAAGCCTGGCAAGGGTTCTGGTCCTCACGGCAGCTATGGACATGGTGCTCGTCCCAGCGTCATCACTATCACAGACTCCAATGGCAACACCGTGACTACCACTGTCACTGTCCCAGTGGGCCAAAGTACTGATGAGGCTGGTTCTGGTGATAGCAGTCCCCATCGCGGCTATGGTTCTGGCCACGGTATCCGCCCCAGTGTCATTACCCTCACAGATTCCAACGGCAACATCGTCACTACTGCCGTCACTGTCCCAGTTGGCCAAAGCACTGAAAAGACCGGCGCTGGTGGTAGCAGGCCTGGCATGGGTTCTGGTCCCCACGGCCCTCATGGCTCTGGTGCCGGCATTCACCCCAGTATCATTACCACAACAGACTCCAACGGCAACACCATTGTTACAACTGCCCCGGTTGGTCAAATCCCTGGAAAGGGCTCTGGTTCTCATGGCGGTCATAGTTGGAGCCACGGCGCTGGTGCTGGCATTCGCCCCAGCATCATTACTACAACAGACTCCAGCGGTAACATCATCACTACTGCTGCCCCGGTTGGTCAAGTCCCTGGCATGGGGTCTGGTCCCCACGGCGGTCATGGCTCTGGTGCCGGAATCCGCCCCAGCGTCATTACTACAACAGACTCCAATGGTAACACCATCACTACTGCTGCTCCGGTTGGTCAAACCCCTGGCAAGGGCTCCAGTCCCCATGGTGGTCATGGTTCTGGTGCCGGTGCCCGTCCTAGCACCATCACTACTACAGACTCCAGCGGAAAGATCATTACAATTACTGCCACTGTCCCGGCTAGTCAAAGCACTGGCAAGACTGGAGGTGTAGGTGCTGGCCATGGAATTGGGTCTGGGTCGGGACACGGAGCAGGATCTGGCATTGGCCACGGATCTGGCTCCGGTTCGGATCACGGCGTTAGGCCTGGCTCGGGAAGTGGAAGCATCATCGGATCACAACCCACCGACGCTGGCACATACATTGGAACCAATCCCAACGGCAAGTATGCTTCGACCGCTGCCGATTTGGGCGCTGGCAACACGGCCAACACGGGAACCGCCTCCGTGCGACCTACAGGCTCTGCCGGTCGCCCAGGACAGCCTGGATCTGGCAGCGGTATTGGCTCTGGATCCAGCATTGGCACTGGCTCTGGATCCAGCATTGGCACTGGCTCTGGATCCAGCATTGGCACTGGCTCTGGATCCAGCATTGGCACTGGCTCTGGACATGGCGTTGGCTCTGGCAGCGGTGTTGGCTCTGGCTCTGGCTCTGGCTCTGGACATGGCACTGGCTCTGGCTCTGGCAGCGGCGTTGGCTCGGGCAGTGGTATTGGACATGGTTCCGGTAGCGGCATTGGCTCCGGCCACGCATCTGGCATCAGCCGTGGCATTACGACTCGTGTCCGGGCCACCGGGGCCACTGGCTCTGCTGCTCAGGTTCCTACATCCGGCCTTGGAAGTGGTATTGGATCCAGCCCCGGGTCTATCTACGGATCCAGACCTGGCTCTGGCCATGGATCGGGAGTTGGCTCAGGAAAAGGTTCTGGTATGGGCTCTGGCTCTGACGCTGGCTCCGGAAAGGGCTCCGGACCAGGCAAAGGCGCTGGTATCAGCACTGGTATCGCCACGAACCCCAACGGAAGATATCCCACCGCGAGTGCTTCTGGCAAAATCCCAACCACTCGGCCCGGTGCTGGCTCCGGACACGGTACTCTTCCCGGCTCCGCCTCTACTGGAATTCCTTCAGGAAACCCAGATAGCATCAGCACAGGTCTTGGCCCCGATGGCAACGCCGGAGCCATCACGTCTGATCCTAACGCAAAGTACCCCTCCAACACTGCTCCCGCCGATCAGGCAGCTACGGTTCAACCCGGGGCTGGAGCCGGCAGCAGCTTGGCTTCAGGGTCCGGTAACAAGCCTGGTTCTGGAGTCGGTGTCGGTTCAGGATCTGGTCACGGTACTGGCTCAGGCCACGGCAGCGGCTCTGGTGCTGGAATTGGTGGCCACGGCAGCCTAGGAATGACCACTCTTGTTAGGTCTACAAGGACTGGTAGTGTTCCTGTAAAATCAGGCACTCCTGGATCAAGTGCTGGTTCTGGATCTAGTCATGGAATCGGTGGCATTGGATCTGGATCCCGTCCTAGCGCTGGCTCCGGCCACAATATTGGTACCCTCCCAGGCCACATTGTTGGGAGCCATAGCATCATCACAAACTCCAACGGTGAGATTACCACTATCCAAGCTCGTCCCACTGACGTTGGAGCTGGTACCGGCTCTGGCCATGGTATTGGCGGAATTGGATCTGGTTCACGCCCCGGGTCTGGCTCAGGCCCTGGTGTTCGTCCCATCAATGGTGTCACTACCGACTCTGACGGCAATACTATTACCCTCAGTGGCCCAGCCGGTTTTAGTACCCGCCTCCCTGGTGCTAGTAGCGGCTCTGGTAATGGTATTGGTGGCATTGGATCCGGTCACGGTACTGGATCCGGCTCTGGCTCTGGCCACGGAGTTGTTCCTGGCGATGGCATTACCACATATCCCAACGGCAAATACTTCACTGGTACCCGCCCTATTGGACAGCAAACTACTGCCCGCGCTGGCTCTGACGCTGGCTCTGGCTCTGGCCATGGTATTGGGGGCATCATCCCAGGTCACGGTGCTGGATCTGGTTCTGGTGCTGGTGTTCGCCCTAGCATCGCTATCACCACGGATTCCAACGGCAACACTATCACCACTACTGTCCCTGTTCCTCAAAGCACAGACAAGACTGGTGCTGGCATCGGAAGCGGCACTGGACATGGTATTGGTGGAATCGGATCTGGTGTGCACCCAGGATCCGGCTCTGGTTCGCGTCCTGGCTCTGGCGCTGGTACCGACGCTCGTCCCAGCACCATTACTACAACAGACTCCAGTGGAAAGATTATTACTATTACCGGCACTGCTCCATACAGTCAAAGCACTGGAAAGACTGGCACTGGTATCGGAAGCGGTACTGGACATGGTGTCGGTGGCATTGGTGGCATCGGTGGCATTGGCTCCGGTTCTCGTCCTGGATCTGGCTCTGGTGCTCGTCCCAGCACTATTACTACTACGGACTCCAGTGGAAAGGTCATTACTATTACCGGCACTCCTCCATACAGTCAAAGCACTGGAGAGACCGAAACTGGACATGGCATCGGTGGAATTGGATCTGACTCTGGTTCCAACTCTGGTCACGGCATCGGTGGCGTTGGATCTGGTTCACATCCCGGATCTGGCGCCGGTGCCAGTGTTCGTCCTATTATGATCACTACCACAGACTCGAATGGCAACGCCATCACTACTGCTGCCCCTGCTGGCCAGGCAACAACTAGCCGGCCTGGAGTTGGTGCTGGAAGCGGATCTGGCCACGGAGTTGGAGGCATCATTCCCATCGTCCGCCCCAGCTTTATTCTTACCACTGACTCCAAGGGCAAACCTGTCACTGCCACAGTTCATCCAACTGATCGCCCGACCACCGCTGGTGCTGGAAGCGGCACTGGCCATGGAATTGGCGGCATCGGTTCCGGCGATGGCATCGGATCGGCTCACGGCGCTGGATCTAAGCCTGGCTCTGTCGGTGGCGTTCCCGGCCAAGACAAGGGTGGTTATATCACCACGGATCCCAACGGCAAGTATGTTACTGGCACAGCTCCTGCTGGTCAAGCAACCACTGGCCGCGCTGGAGTTGGCGCTGGAAGCGGATCTGGCCACGGAGTTGGAGGAATCATTCCCATCATCGCCCGCCCTAGCCATATTCTTACCACAGACTCCGAGGGCAAAATCATCACTGCCACAGTTCGTCCAACTGGCGCTGGAGCTGGGAGTGACTCTGGTCATGGCATTGGCGGCATTGGCGGAATCGGCTTTGGTAACAAGGGCGGCATTACTACTGTCACTGGTGGCAAATATCCCACTGCTACCGATCGTGTCGGTCACACAACCACTGCTCGCTCCGGTGGTGACGCAGGCTACGGATCTGGCATTGGATCCGGTCACGGCATCGGAGGCATTGGGGGCATCGGCTCCGGTATTGGCTCCAGTATTGGCTCCGGTTTCAACCATGGCATTGTACCAGGATCTGGCAACAAGGGCACCGCCACGGACCCCGATGGCAGGTATATCAGCACCGCACCCGCTCCTGGTCAAACAGGCGCCTCCGGCTCAAAGCCTGGCGTGGGCGCTGGGACTGGTCACGGCATCGGAGGTATTGGTTCCGGTATTGGAGGCATTGGGTCAGGTCTTGGATCTGGCTCTCACACCGGCTCCGGTTCTGACGACGGCACTGGATCTCGAACTGGACATGGCGTCGGTGGCATTGCAACTGATTTGCCCTCGGGCTCCAACAAGGGTACCGGCTCTATTGGAGGTATCGGAGGCATTGGTGGCAACAAGGGCACCGGCTCTGGCACCGACAAAGGTACTGGCTCTGGCACTGATCATGGTATTGGTGGTATTGTCTCTGGCCTTCCAACTGCTGGCAACAAGGGTACTGGGTCTGGTACCGACAAGGGTATCGGCTCTGGCATCGATAAAGGTACTGGCTCTGGCACTGACCATGGTATTGGTGGTATTGTCTCTGGCCTTCCAACTGGTGGCAACAAGGCCATCGGCTCTGGCACTGGACACGGCGTTGGCGGCATTGCAACTGGTTTGCCCTCGGGCTCTAACAAGGGCACCGGCACTGGCACCGACAAGGGCATTGGCGGCACCATCCCTGGTCTTCCCACTGGTGGTAACAAGGACACCGGCTCTAGCACTGGTCATGGTATTGGTGGTATTGTCTCTGGCCTTCCCACTGTTGGCAATAAGGGCACCGGATCTGGCACCGGTGCTGACAAGGGCATCGGCTCTGGCCTTCCCTCTAGCACTGATAAGGGGGTTGGCTCCGGCACTGGTCATGGCATTGGAGGTGCTGCAAGCGGTCTTCCCTCAAGCACTGATAAGGGGGTTGGCTCCGGCACTGGCCATGTCATTGGAGGTACCACAAGCGGTCTTCCATCAGGCTCTGACAAGGGTACGGGCTCTATTGGAGGTATCGGAGGCATTGGTGGGAACAAGGGCACTGGATCTGGCACCGGTGCTGACAAGGGCATCGGCTCCGGCCTTCCCTCTGGCACTGGCCATGGCATTGGAGGTACCACAAGCGGTCTTCCATCAGGCTCTGACAAGAGTACTGGCTCTATCGGAGGTATCGGAGGTATTGGTGGGAACAAGGGCACTGGCTCTGGCACTGATCATGGTATTGGTGGTATTGTCTCTGGCCTTCCCACTGATGGAAATAAGGGCACTGGCTCTAGCACTGGCCATAGCATTGGTGGTATTGGTGGCATTTCGACCGGCCTTCCTTCTGTTGGCAACAAGGGCACCGGATCCGGCATCGACAAGGGCATTGGCTCTGCTCTTCCCTCTGGCACTGATAAGGGGGTTGGCTCCGGCACTGGTCATGGCATTGGAGGTGCTGCAAGCGGTCTTCCCTCAGGCTCTGACAAGGGTACGGGCTCTATTGGAGGCGTCGGCGGCATTGGCTCTGGTACTAACAAGGGCATTGGTTCCGGCACTGATCATGGTATTGGCGGCATTGCCTCTGGCCTTCCAACTGGTACCAACAAGGGCATCAGCTCTGGCACTGGACACGGCATTGGCGGCATTGCAACTGGTCTACCCTCGGGCTCTAACAAGGGCACTGGCTCTGGTAATGGAGCAATTGGAGGGATCGGCGCTGGCCTTCCCTCAGGCTCCGACAAAGGCACGGGCTCTGGTATTGACAAGGGCACGGGCTCTGGTACCGGCCATGGTATCGGCGGAACTGTGACCGGTCTGCCATCGGGCCCCAACAAGGGCACTGGCTCTGATATTGGCTATGGATCCGGCGCTGGTCACAGCATTGGCGGAATCCCAACTGGCCTTCCATCAGGATCCAACAAGGGTACTGGCTCTGTAGGTAGCATTGGAGGTATCGGAGGCATTGGTGACAACAAGGGCACTGGCTCTGGCACCGATCATGGTGTTGGCGGCATTATCTCTGGTCTTCCAACTGGTGGCAACAAGGGCTCTGGCTCTGATACTGGTCACAGCATTGGCGGAATCCCAACTGGCCTTCCATCAGGATCCAACAAGGGCACAAGCTCTGGCACCGACAAGGGCGTTGGCTCTGGCGTTGGCTCTGGCACTGGCCACGGTATTGGTGGTATTGGCGGCATTTCAACCGGCCTTCCATCTATTGACAACAAGGGCACTGGCGCTGGCACCGACAAGGGCGTTGGCTCTGGAATTGGTCACGGCGTCGGCGGGATTGCAACTGCTGTCCCCTCGGCTTCTAGCAAAGGCTCCGGCTCCGCCATTGGAGGAATCGGAGCAATCGGCTCTGGCCTCCCATCTGGATCTGACAAAGGTACTGGCGTTGACAAGGGTACTGGATCCAGCACTGGTCATGGCATAGGCGGGATTACTTCTGGTGTCCCATCGGGCTCCAGCAAGGGGACTGGTTCTATTGGCGGCATCGGCGGCATTGGATCTGGTCTTCCCTCCGGATCTGACAAAGGCGATAGCGCTGCCAAGGACTCCGGCACCGGCCACAGCACCGGTGGCATCGCAACAGGTCTTTCCTCTGGACCTAACAAGGGCGCCGGCTCAGGCTCTGGAATCGGTGGAATTGGCTCTAACCTTCCATCCGGCACCGGCCATGACGTTGGAAGCACAACTGGTCTTCCTTCAGGCTCCAACAAGAGCACCGGCCCTGGCCTCGGAGGAATTGGAGGTATTGGATCTGCTCTTCCCTCTGGTACTGACAAGCAAATCGGTAAGGGCACTGGATCCAACACCGGTCCTGGTCTTGGTGGTGCGGCATCTGGCCTCCCATCAGGCTCCAAGGGCACTGGCTCTGGCATCGGAGGAATCGGTGGAATTGGCTCCAACCTTCCATCCGGCACTGATAAGAACATTGGATCCGGCACCGGCCATGGCGTTGGGAGCACAACTGGTCTTCCCTCAGGCTCTGCCAAGGGCCCCGGTTCTGGCCTCGGAGGAACCGCAACCATTCTTCCCTATGTTCCTATTAAGGGCACTACTGGCTCTGGCTCTGACAAGGAGGCTGGGTCTAACACTGGATCTGGCACTGGTCACGGTATTGGAGGCGTCACAACTGGCCTTCCTTCGGGTTCTAACAAGGGCATCGGCTCTGGTGTTGGTGGAATCGGCAACGTTCCTTCCGGCACCGACAAGAGTGTTGGATCAGACACTGGTCACGGTATTGGAGGAATCGCATCTGGCATTCCCTCGGGTTCTAACAAGGGCACCGGTAACCTGCCTTCTGGCACCGACAAGAGTGTTGGATCAAACACTGATCATGGTATCGGAGGAATCACATCTGGCATTCCCTCTGGTTCTAACAAGGGCACTGGTAACCTCCCCTCAGGTACTGACAAGGGTGTTGGATCAGATACTGGTCATGGTATCGGAGGAATCGCATCTGGCATTCCCTCGGGTTCTAACAAGGGCGCCGGTAACCTACCTTCTGGCACCGACAAGAGTGTTGGCTCTGGCACTGATCATGGTATTGGAGGAATCACATCTGGCCTTCCCTCTGGTTCCAACAAGGGCACCGGTTCCGCCGTTGGAGGCATCAGCCCTGGCATCCCCTCTGGAAACAGCAAGAACACTGGATCTGGTTCCGATAAGGGAGCGGGAACTGACATTGGCCATGGTGTCGGAGGAATCCCTACCGGTCTCCCTTCAGGCTCTACCAAGGATACTGGCTCTAATGGCAGCATTGGAGGAATCGGATCCAACCCTTCCAAGGGAACTGGATCAAGCACTGATCACGCTGTCGGAGGCATTGCGTCTGGCCTTCCCTCTGGCTCTAACAAGGGCACCGGTAACCTTCCCTCTGTCACCGACAAGGGTGTTGGATCAAACACCGGCCATGGAATCGGAGGAATCACATCTGGTGTGCCTACAGGGTCAAACAAGGGCACCGGATCAGGCATCGGCGGTGTTGGCGGAACCGGGTCCGGTACTAGCAACGGAATTGGGTCCAGTATAGGCCACGGAGTGGGGGGAGTTGCATCTGGCGTTCCCTCGAGCTCTGGTAAGAACACTGGTTCTGCTTCTGCTTCTGGCTCTGACAAGGGCTCCGGGTCCACCACTGGACCTGGCACTGTTCCCTCTGGTTCCAACAAGGGAGTTGGCTCTGGAACAGGCTTTGATCAGGGCTCAGATTCTGGCAAGGGCTCTGGTACTGGTACTGGATCTGGCTCTGGTCAAGGCTCAGGATCAGGATCAGGCACTGGTTCAGGCCAAGGTTCTGGTTCGGGTATTGGATATGGTAGCGGTTCAGGCTCTGGATCTGGCTCTGGATCTGGATCTGGAAAGGGTACTGGCTCTGGTCAAGGCTCTGGTTCAGGTTCTGGCACTGGTTCAGGGTCTGGATCTGGCTCTGGAAAGGGTACTGGCTCTGGATCAGGTTCCGGCTCTGGCACTGGTTCAGGTTCTGGGACCGGTTCAGGCCAAGGCTCTGGCACTGGTTCAGGCTCTGGCCACGGAACTACAATTGGTATCCCCTCTACTTCCAACAAGGGTACCGGCTCGGGTACTGGCTCTGGCTCTGGTACTGGATCTGGCTCTGGTCAAGGCTCAGGATCAGGATCAGGCACCGGTTCTGGCCAAGGTTCTGGTTCTGGTATTGGATATGGTAGCGGTTCAGGCTCAGGCTCGGGATCAGGATCAGGCACTGGTCAGGGCTCTGGATCTGGCACTGGGTCAGGATCTGGAAAGGGTAGTGGCTCCGGTTCAGGCTCTGGCTCCGGTCAGGGCTCTGGATCTGGCACTGGGTCAGGATCTGGTTCAGGTTCTGGATCTGGTAGTGGACATGGTAGTGGTTCAGGCTCTGGCACTGGGTCAGGATCAGGTTCTGGTTCAGGTTCAGGTTCTGGATCTGGATCTGGCTCCGGTCAAGGCTCTGGCTCTGGATCTGGTCAAGGCTCTGGTATTGGATATGGTTCAGGCTCTGGATCTGGCAGTGGAAATGGTAGCGGTTCAGGCTCTGGTTCGGGCTCAGGAACTGGCTCTGGTCAAGGCTCTGGATCTGGCTCCGGTCAAGGCTCTGGATCTGGCTCCGGTCAAGGCTCCGGTTCTGGCCATGGAACTACGATTGGTATCCCCTCTACTTCCAACAAGGGTGTTGGTTCAGGCAGTGGCTCCGGTCAGGGCTCTGGTTCAGGCTCTGGTACTGGGTCAGGTTCTGGATCTGGTTCAGGCTCAGGCGCTGGTACTGGGTCAGGTTCTGGATCCGGCTCCGGTCAGGGCTCTGGTGCTGGCTCTGGTTCGGGCTCTGGTTCTGGAAAGGGTTCTGGTACTGGATCAGGTTCAGGCTCTGGCTCCGGTCAGGCCTCTGGCTCCGGTCAGGCCTCTGATTCGGGCTCAGGCTCAGGCTCTGGATCTGGTCAAGGCTCTGGTTCTGGTCAAGGCTCTGGTTCTGGAAAGGGTAGTGGTTCTGGTACTGGCTCTGGCCAAGCCTCCGGCTCTGGTTCTGGTTCTGACAAGGGCTCTGGTCACGGTGGTGCTATCGCTGTCTCGGCTCCCCACGATAGGTTCATCACAACCACAGCCGTCCACGCTGGGCAGACGGCCATTGTTAGCTCAGGTCCTGGGTCAGGTTCTGGCGCTGGAAGTGGTAGCGGCCAGGGCGCTGGTAAGGGTATCGGCTATGGATCTGGAAGCGGTAGTGGCTCGGGCTCTGGCAACGGCGTTGGCCAGGGTATTTCAATTGTGTCACCCGGTCACAAGTTCGTCACATCCACTGCCGCCCGTGCTGCTCCAACCAACCTTGGCGGTGGCAACGGCGCTGAACACGGAAGTGGGGCCGACAATGGCTCCGGCTCCGGCTACGGCTACAGCTCCGGCAACCGCGGAGCCAGCATCACAGCGGCCCCACCCCACAAGTACGTCGCGCCCACCTCGACGATCCAGGACGCAAAGGCCACCGGCGTCGGCTCCGGTTCAGGCTCCGGTGGCATGTGCACATCAACTGTCATCCTCCCCGACAGCTGCGAGTACCAGTGCGGTAGCTGGTGCGCTCCGTCGGTTCCTGACTTCCAGGACAACACGGCCTGCCAAAGCGCCTACAGGACGTGCGCCAAGAACATCGCCGCTTGCTATGCTGGCGCTGGCTGGCCCGGTGCTCTAGACTGCTTCGACTACGCTGCCTGGTGCACCAAGATGTCAACCTTCTGCCTCAGCGATAGCTGCATCAAGGGCCGCAGCTGCTCCAAGGCCGACTTCCTCAAGAGCAACCCGCCCCAGAGCAACCACAAGATCAGCTCGAGCGCCTCAACCCACCCTTGCGCTGCCACAACCACGACAACTACCATCCCCGCCAGCGCTTCCACCTCGGTTGCCCCCCAGCCCACCAACATCTGCCAGCAGCCCTCTTCCTTCTGGTACAACTTCGGACCCGGCAACCCGGCCGGCAAGATCGACCTCCCCCTCGTCGCCTGCAGCGACCTGAAGAGCGACCAAACATCCGGAAAGGTCTTCAAGCTCTACACCAGCTCCGACAGCAAGCAGTGCCCCTCGTACACGCGCACTCAGACAACCAACGCCTGCGCCGACGCATGCAAGGCCCAGTACGACAGCTGCACCAGCGTCTACGTCAAGAGCTGCAAGAGCTTCGGAGGCCTCAACTACTGGACAAAGCGCGCCGTCGAGGACAACCTCCAGAAGGTTCCCGGCCTCAAGAAGCGCTGGGTCAACATCTGGGGCAGCGACAGCGAAACCACGGCCCAGGCCAGGTGCAAAGCCCAGTACGACGGCTGCCTCACCCTCAACAAGGTCCTCTCGGTTGCCTCCACGCGCTGCAGCACATGGGGAGATGGTTACTAAACCTGGATATTTCCAGTCATCACCGGCCATCGCCAACTACCACGTTCGTTCCGTTGCCGGTTCATAACCGGTGCCTTCGCTCTCTTCCACAGCCTTGGGCTGATGGTCATTCGCCTCTCCGGCTCACTGCCTGCCACTCGTCATTCACTTCTTGGAACACAGAGTGCACACGACGGCGTAGCACATAGGGTTCATCCTCGATGGAACTCAGCACTTTCTTTGAAACACAAGTTCGACTTGAGCCACACTTTCACAGGTTTGAAACCTCATCACACACTCTCTCTCTTCACGAGATCTTCACCAAAATCTCCTGAGACTTACTTCCTTCAAGTCTCCACGAGAATTCCACCATTCACACCTCCTCTTAGGGCTACTTCTTTCAGGCCCATTCGCAGGACTTCTTCTCCAAAATCTATTGGAGCCTCTTTCGATGCCTCATGTTAAGACATCGCTCGAAGTCCCCTCACGGGATTTCGTCTTTAGAAACTTCCTTTCTAGGATTTTGTGCTTCGCATTTCCTTTTTCTTTTTTCCTCTCCCTTTTTCCTTATTCTCTTTTCTTTTCTTCTTTCTCTTTTCCTCTCGTGTTTTTCTTTTCCAGTCTTCAATCTCCTGATGTATTCTCTTTTCTCTACCAAACTCTCACTGTTGCGTGTTTCCTCAAAAAATTAGTCGTGTATACGCTTGGGACAAAAGGCTATCTTGTTAACATTCCCTTACTATCGGATGGCTTGCTTGGATAGATCTCTCCTTTTTTACAATACAGAAGCTGCAATTTTAAAACAAACAATAGTGTCCGCATGTGGAAACGTCGATGTGAATGTGGCTGACTGGCAGGGAGGAGTAACGGCTTTGGGCATTCCGTTCTAGGGTAAGTGGCACCTATTCCCGATCACCGGAGTGCTAGGACCTGACTCCACAGTGGAGACACAACGGCAGCTTCGGATTCGCGCAGAAGATCGAGACAGACCTGGCGACTGATGATGGGAAGAAGGCAAGCACATGCATGCCTTAGTCTGAAGTCGATCAGTCACTGTGTTTTCCCTTCCTTCTTCTCCCTTCCTCCCCTTGTTTTCTTGTCCCTCATCGCTTGGAATCCATCTTGGGCATGGACTCCGTAAACGCGCTGGTCCAGGCGACTCTCGCCCTGCCGCCGTCGCAGTGGTGCCAAATGTTTTACCTGCTCGCCGCTGGCCTGATCCTCGCCATCCAGTCTCTCCCCAAGAACGTGCGAAGCGCCCTCATGAATTACGGCGCCCGGCGACCCCAGGACCAGCGGAAGCCGAAACACAACCAGGGCGCTCTCTGGGGCTTCATCGCTGGGCTGACCGACTTTGGCCAGGTGCCCCATTCCTGGTTCCTCCACTTCTATGTCGTGTCCGTATCGCTTTCCGCCGTATGGGCCTGGGAGTTTGTCCAGAGGGGCAGCCTGCTGAGGGCTGTGGCTCAGCTGCAGGCAAGTCATGCTGGAGCGTCATCTATGGGCCTGGGGCAGGTCTACATGGCCTGGGCATTGATGACGCTACAGGGCTTGAGGAGATTGTACGAGAGTCTCTACGTGTCTAAACCAGGCTCGTCGCCCATGTGGCTTGTTCATTGGGCCCTTGGCGTCGCTTTCTATGTCGCCATGAGCATGTCCGTATGGATTGAAGGCTCAAGTATGCTACTGCTGCTACTGCTGCTGAACCTCATCTTCCATGGCCTTTTGCTGACATAGCCATAGGTGCAGTTCTCAAGTCGTGGCAATCGCCCGACCAGGGCCGGTTGTTGACCAAAAAGATGCCCTTGGCCATGGCTCTGTACTTCTCCGCCTGCTTGAAGCAAAACGAATGTCATCGTTATCTGGCCAGTCTGAAAAAGTACACCCTCCCAGACGAGGGCTGGTTTCGGTTTCTGGTCTGCCCGCACTACACTTGCGAATGTCTTCTCTACCTCGCCATTGCTTGGGGTTCCGCGCCGCCGGGGCAGCTTTTCAACACAACAGTACTCCTGGGGTTTTTATTCGTCGTCGTAAACCTAGGCGCAACGGCAGTTGGAACAAAGAAATGGTATGCAGATAAATTTGGGGCGAACACGGTAGCTGCCAGGTGGATCATGATACCTTTTGTATTCTAGCTCCACTTAACCTCGTGGCCAATCTAGCGTTTGAGAAACATGCCAAGCTTGCTGGCCGCCTTGGAGACGCCAAGGACATCCCGGTACGTTAGGCTGGTCCGAGTTTGGCGGACATTACGACCTCCGGCGAAGGCGTTTGAATCTCGAAGTAATGACCAGTTGGCGACGGTGTTGGCGCACAGGTCGACGTCCTCCTCAATGTCGGCGATCCCATGGAGGTAGTCCGTGTAGAGCTGCTCAGTTGTGATAAGTAGACTACGTGGTTCTTGGAGGATTCTCCAAGCGGGCTCTGACTCTAACGCGCCATCTTCCTTGCTGCGGTAGAGATTGAGGCAGAGGCTGGCTCCAAGGCTTACGGTACAGACCACGGGCCAATAGGCAGCGCCATCCTGTTCTCAAGATGAGCATCTAGTAGCCCAGGGAGGCTGTTTACTATTTGTCTACTTAACTTGTGTGGCATAATGCCAATCCCCGGAGGGTACTCGTTGATTAGGACATGGTTTGGTCTTTCGTGGGGGCTGTTGCTGAACATGTGATCGGGCTGCGAGTCTTCAACAGGCAGCGCCAGCAGCCTAGTAATCACAGGGCTCTCGAGCCAGCCAGGAAGAGGAGCGTCCAGCAATCTGTTGTTGACTAGGTCAGAGGGCCATGTTTGCAGGCGCCTGTGAGTCAGATTCTTCCATCTTGGCTTGGGGGCAGTGGCAATCTGGCTTGTATGGTCAGTGGCGGCAGATGCGATGCGTTAAATGCAGACGCACGCACTTTTCCCAGGATCACTTGCTCCTCTTCCTCGGTGATAAAGTCGGGGATGTAAAATGCACTTTGTGGCAGGGCAGTAATCCTGGCTTGGCTGAGCGAGAGCGGGAGCGAGACGCCGCTGCCACTGTCAACCTCAGCATGACGGTGGCTGTTGTCGCCAGTGTTTGCTTGCGACGTGGATGATGCCATGGTGAGGGATGATGTCCCAAGTGAGGCGAGACGGAGGTCGTTATTTCAGCAACAAAAGGAAAACCACGAGTGCATATGCCTTTTGAGATGCGCGCTGCACCATCCAATGTTTCATGGATATTCAAGGCGGGGGAAGTGCTGGTTTTGTGGACGCACAGCGATGATCATGATATGACAGGGGGGCGAAGCGAAGCTGAGGCGGAGGGTGACGGTTACTTGCTAGGTGGCACACGTGCCGCTAATGAGAAAAGGAGCAGGCCTGTGCTGGGGCCGAGCTGCAGGCAGCAGGGAGAGGATGATTACCTGCTTGTGCGAAATGCCGAGTCGGATGATGAAACGTCGCCAGGGGATGGATGGGCAGGCGATGCGATGATGCAGAGAGAGAGGAGGAGCTTGCGGAAATTCGGATGGTGGTAGGTTTGTTTTTTCTTTTGGTTTTTCTCCCTTCCCCTTTCTTTCGCTTTAATTAGCCATCAATGCTGGGTTGCGGAAGGATAAAAATAAGTAAAAGATAAAGATAATTAATGCGACACGACTCCAACAGCAAGGCGGCATTTCACATCCACACAGCGCACACGCGCACACGCAGAACACACTAACCCCAAGGCGCAAGCTGCAAGGACGGGGACGGGAGAGCCCTTCTAGAGCCTCCCTGCCCTTACTGAATAGCCGGGACTCGTAGCGGTGAGGAGCCACTGAGGAGCCACTGAACGCGAGCACCCAGGACCCGCACTGCGCCTGCTTACCGTCCGTTCATAGGCCACGCTGGGTCGGGCGTGTTTTGGCCCAACAGAAAGTGCGGCCAGAGTCGCTGTGGGCCGCCGTACGCCCCCCTCGCCACCGTCCAATCACGCGCTCCCCAGCCATCAGCCCAGCGCTAAGTGACTAGCAGGCTCTGGAGGACAGACTTTGTCTCGCGGCTTGGGTCCAAGTCCCGTTTTCATCTGTCATTCCCAATCAAGGTTCGTTCAGCTTCAAGCCCGCGAGTCTTGCAGCATCCATTCCATCCATCTCAACCACGCCCAAACAACTCATCGACCCTCTGCAACATTGCTGCTCCCTCCTGTGCCCCTGCGGTGCCCTCTGCCCCCGCGCGCGCCCGCGTCTTTGTTCTGTTTTTCTCAATCCGCGCCCTTCTCGACGCCGCCTCCTCGCCCCCAAACACCAAACACGTCCTGTCCCAAGCGATAGGGGGTTCGTCCTGCCCGGCACCCCGACCTCGTCGACGCGAATCAATCGCCCCTCCCTCGCCGACCTTAACCATCATCTCCAGGATGGTGGTAGCCACTCGTTCTCCTCGCAGGTAAATGATATGGATGCGCAGAATGCTGCCCAGTCCGACCAGACGAGGCCTGCTGGCGCTTCCCCTCAGCGGCCTGGCCAACGCACCGAGACCACCTCCCAGCCCGCGCCCATGAGCCCCAGGCCCTCCTCTCCTGCCAAGGACTCACGCTCCTCCACGATTCACGCTGTTGCCCCCGACCAGCATGTCCCCGAAGACCGCGATTCCGACGCCGAGACTATTGTCCTTCCTGGTAAAGACGGCCACTCGCCCTCCAAGGCCCGCAAGGTGAGACAGGAGGACCGGAGTGATGGTGACGCCGACGCCTCTAGGCCTTCATCCAAAGTCCCCGCCTCTCATGATGCCGAAAAGCCCTCTGCCCCCAACCGCCTCGTCGACGGCCTCAAGAAGAAGCGCTTGTCTGTCCACCTTGAACGTGAAAAGCAGCTGCGAAGCAAGGACATCTCGAGCGGTTTGAGCTCAGCACCCGCATCCCCACCCCAGCAGCACAAACATCGCAGACGCTCCGACGACCCCCGCTCATCCTCAGATTCTGATCATTCCCACCCGAGGCCACCCAAAACGACCTTGCGCGACAAGCTCAAATCCGGCGAGCGTCTCCTGCCGCATAAGCGAAAGGTCCCCAAGCAGGATTCTGACGATGAGGCCGACACTCGCAAGGTTAGGCGCCAGCGCACGACTAGTGCAGGTATCGACTCCGCTCGCCTGCACAAGGAGGCCAAGTCCACAGCAGCAAAGTCACACCACGATTCCCGCTCTATTTCCCCCCCAGCCCGATCTCATCGTCGCAGCGCTTCGTCTCAGCTACCCTCCTATTCTTCCAACGGCCTCGGCCAGAAGAAGAAGCGCCTCCCAGCTCCCCTGCAGTCTACAGATTACCACTCCGACGAGTCCTCTGCCAGCGGAAGCCCGCATCCTCGCAAACTTCGGGTACCTGCAGCTCCTGCCGCCGAGTCAAATGCGTCCCCTGCCAAGATGGCACCGCATAAGAAGCATCTTGATGCTCATGGCCAGACCTTCTTAGCTCGCGCTTGTGCAAGAGGCGAATACGAAGGCGCGAAACACCGACTTGGAGAGAGGCCAGAGGATTTAAATGTTGCTGATTATGCCGGAAACACTCCTCTGCAGATTGCTGCCATCAATGGCTGCGAGGATATCGTGAAGCTCCTGATTGACGCAGGTTGTAATTTAGACTGCGTCAACTACGACAAAGACACGCCGTTACTGGACGCGGTCGACAATGGCCACCTGGGAGTCGTCAAGCTCCTGCTGGATGCCGGCGTCAACCCTCGAAAAGCCAATGTGAACGGGGAGGAGCCCATTGATCGAGTGAGCGAGGACACTGAAAATGCCGACGAGATACGGGCTGCCCTCCTCGAGGCCAAGAAACGATTTGGTGGACGGCAGCGAACCTCTGAAGACCGCCACTCGCATCACGAATACCACGACGCCAGAGACTCGCATGCACCCGATAGCCCTCGTCAATCCCCTGCCACAGGGCACACTGGGCGCAGGACTGGAACGGTGCGTGCAACCAAAACAAGGAACGATTTACTGTATATGCCCCTCGACGAAAAGACCCTTCGGCAAGCCGCTGGCCGTGGCGACGAAGAAACCGTTGCCCGAATCCTGCAAGTCAAGGAGGGCTTTGATGATCCCGAATCAATGGTCGCTGCCGCAAGGGGTGGTCACGACTTGGTTATCCAGCTACTTCTCGGGCTGGGCGGGGCCAACCCGGATCCAGCTCCCATACCCTCTATGCAGCCCGATGTTTCCACTCCCATAATGGCGGCCATCGGGCAGGAGAATATCAAAGTCATTGAATTACTTTTGGAACAACAAGGTTTCGATCCGACCAGGCGCTTCAAAGGCGAGACCTACTACGAGATTGCCCGACGACGGCAAGGGACAAACTGGAAAGAAGAAGAACAATTGCTGAAGAACGCTTATGATGAGTACAAGCGTAGTCACAAGGACTCGAGCAAGACGAAATCCCCGAGCCGACGCGAGCGGGAAAGGGAACGCGAGGAACGTGAGGCGAAGCGGGCAAGACGAGCTGAGGCGAGAGAGAAGGACGAAGCCCTGCTACAGAAGCGACACCTCTCTAGCCCTGCGCAGGAGGTCGAGCCCAAGAAGAAGGTTGCCCCGTCGAAACTCACAAGCCCCAAGGAAAAGCGGAAATCTGAACTGTTGAGCCACGGCGACAACCCTCCGCCGAAGCGTGGACCTGGAAGGCCCAGAAAAGAAGAGCGAATCCCCTCCATTAACGTGTCTGATCGAGAGCTCTCACCTACCGTTTCTCACAAGAAGCTCAAAACGAAGCGCACCGAATCCGACGCTGCTGGCGTGTCCTCTGAAGGCGAATCTGTGAAACCCCGAAGAAAGCTTGTTTCGAAGGGCGAACTTCACCGGGAGCGTGAAAGGCAACGGCGTGCTAGCATGGCGTCCAACGCTTCGTCTCTGAAAGATCACCCGCCAAGCCCTCACGACATGAAGCATGAAGAAGCAACAGAGAAGCACAGGAGCGACAAGTTATCTGAGAAGTACCATGATCGTACCAAAGCGCTGAAACGCGACGAATCCCGAGATCGCATTGTAGTGTCCGGCGATGGATCCACTAAGAGGCATCGTGCTAGTATTACACCCGACCTGCCGAGCAATGGCGACAAGGATGACAGTGAAGTTCCACTGAAGCGACGGCGTCTGGAGGGCGAAATCAAGGAGAAAAAGAAGCGCTCGCTGTCCTCGGATGAACGACCTCGCAAGTTGGGCCTGGCTCAAGAGTCATCCAAGATGTCAGCCAAATCGAGCAAGAACCACGATGATGATCGCCGCGAGGCTCGCCTTCACCGTGGTGATTCAACGCGGTCAAATAGCAGTGAGAAGCTAATCCATGTCAAATCGGAGGATGTCGACGTGGATATGCGCGACGCTGATCCCATCAAGTCTTCTGAAGACGCCGCCGATGCAAAGGCAGCTCGTGAAAAGGAAGCTGAACAAGAGAAGCAGCGCCTCCTGGAACAGGAAGAGGCCAAGAAGAAAAAGGAGGAGGAGGAGGAACGCAAGCGCGCCGAGACCGAAGAGAGAAAGAAACGCGAACAAGAGGAGGCGCGAAGAAAAGCCGAGGAGGAGGAGGAAAGGAGGCGAAAAGAAGAAGAGAAAAAACGAAAGGAGGAAGAAGAGCGCGAAGCTGAACGGAAGCGTAAGGAAGAAGAAGAGAGGCAACGTCGTGAGGCGGAAGAGAAAGCTCGGCGTGAGGAGGAGGAGAGGCGCAGAATCGAGGAGGACAGGAGGAAGGAGGAGGAAGAGCGCAAGCAACGAGAGGAGGAAGAACGACTCCGCCGCGAGCAACTCGAGCGAGAGGCAGCCGAAGAGGCTCGCCGGCAGCGTGAGGAAGAGGAGCGAAAAGAGCGCGAGCGACGCGAACGAGCACAGCGAGAGGAACTGGAGAGAAAACGGGCCGCTCGCGAAGCCGAGCTCAAACGAGTTCGAGAGGAACAGGAACGCGCACGCCTGGACAAGTTGCCTCCACTGCTCCGATGGCTCGACATGTGCTCGAATCCCAAGCTACCATCCATCGCGGACAGGTTCAAACGCATGCAGGGTGTCAGATACGATACCATCCGACCCGAGGCGAACCAGACGTCCGAGGGCCGGGAGCAATGGGTCCTCAACACTCACGTCGCCCTCCTTCTCGGCGAGAAGGACCTTAACCTCTCACGATGTAAGTCTCTGTTGCTGGAAACCTGCCATGCTCACGCTGACCCTATTTCAGATACCGCTTGGGATCGCATCCCTGTATCACCTTTGGCCAAGCAGTCGCTTTGGCGAGTGGAGTGGAAACTTTACGCTCTGGTTTCTGAGAAGCTTTGGGATCTCGGACGTCAGCTCCCAAACTACTATGGCGATGAGGACCCATGCTCCCTGCGCTTCCAGACAAAGGAAAAATTAAGAAAGGAGGCGTGGGAAAGGTTCCTAAACACCGACATGTTTTTTGTTAAGGTATGCAAGAGCTGTACATTCGACGGACATGGCGGCTGACTCTTCATTTTCTAGGTATCTGACTTGATGTATACTGTTCCCAATATTCCTCATTTAAGGAATGTTCAACTGGGTGTTGAGTACCGCGAGCTCTTGGAGTCGGAGGCCCAAGGCATTGGTTGGAAAGCAACGCAAAAGTGGAAGTCCGACCCAGATGCGAGCCGGTATCACGGATTTGCTCCCCGATCCAAGTACTACGTAAACGGAGAAATGGTGAGGGAGGATTTGCCCTCGCTCCACCAAACGAGCAAGCTGCCGTTTCCCGAAAAACGTGTTCCTCGGCGAGGCCTTGTACAAGTCTACCCAGATGACCCCGAGTACGCACGAATTTGCGTAGAGCAAGGCTTAGAGCATCTTATCAACGGACACGCGAGCTCGCCGCTCGCCAACGGCATCCACTCGTCACCCATGAGCCAGAAATCTGCCACACCGGCGAGATCTGTTGCCAATGGCACTACTAAGAGTTTGATTATTGGCTCCATAAACGAGCCTGTGGTTACAAATGGAGGAGGTTTAACGAACGGAGTCAATGGATCCTCAACCTGAGTCCGACACAGAAGCGGCCAGGCAGCAGCAACAACGACGGACAAGAAGTGTTATACTATATCGATTTGAGATTCTCTATGTCACAGGGTAACGATTACGCAAGGCGCAGGCACAGGCAGGCACATGCACTTGTCTGGTTTCTTTGTTGTCTCTTCTTCTTTTCTTTTTTTTAGGGGGAGGGGGGTCATTTGAACGGAAACTTGTTGATAGGGAGGAGAAGGAGCAGGTAAACCCACCTGCCTGCCCACCTGTGAGAAACAGGTTGGGATACGACACGAGCAACAGAGGCGCTCGAGGACGGACTTGTCAGGGCTTTTTGGATGACGAAGGACTTGGAAGAGTACGGAACGCGGAAGCCAACTGTTTGAGATGGTGATGTCAAGGCGAACATGATAAAATTACATACGTAGCACTATGGGATGACCCGAGACCGAGGTGACCCGTGTCCAGGGTCCTGGGCAGGCAAACACAATAAAACAGCGGTTACCAACAGACGGTCGAGACAGCAGGTCTCAGGTGATTGACATTTGATCTAACGGGAGGGGCCAGGCCCAAGTAGAAGCAAAGTGTGATCAAGGCTGCCTGTTGGGGGGAGGGGGGTCGCGAGGCGAACCTGTTGCTCGCAGCTACTGCCGGCCAAGACGGGTTTCCGTGGAGCTGGGAGCTAGCATGACACACCAAGCTCGTATTTTGGCGGTTCCCGTGTCACAGAGGGGGTTCTCCCAAGTGTGACACTAAGCGCGCGCGCCAACACCTCGGGGCGATCCAGACGAAATGGGCGATGGATCAGGGCTGAGGCAAATATGGGGATGACGGGAGATGAAGGCAAGGTGGCGAAGGACCAATGATGGCTGGATCTACGAGCTGTCTTTGCCGCCGGCGTTGGTTGAGCATCAGACACGTCGAGGTCGGTGCGCAGCGAAGGAATGCCAGCGTGCGAGAGAAAAAAAAAAAAAAACAAGGCCTTGCTGGCTGTGGGCCCCCCCAGCTAGCTGACATCACACATCCAGCACAACTTTGCTTGGTCAAAAAATTTACCCCACCATTGAATACTCACCACACGTTATTTGCATCACAGGACTCTGGACGTCGAGCCGCCCGCGACAATTTAGACCGACCACTGATCCGAGCGTTGCCACTCGCCGGATCTAGACAATCGACAGAAGCACCGAGCCCGAGAAGTTGGACCTGAGCAGCAGGAATCGACTACTGAACCTGAATCACACCCAGCTAGAGAAACACCCAGCCAGAGGAACAACCAACCAGCCGCCACCATGTCGACCACCGTGGACAAGGTTCGTCGCCCAGGCCGCATCATCACCCGTAGCTAACCATGGCAATCCGCAGATCAAGGAAATTGAGTCCGAAGTACGTTGACCGTGGGAGCGCTCTGGTCGAGACACTGGCACCCCCGCCCCCCCCCCCGAACCTTTCCCTGTTCTCGGTCGTTCTAACCCGTCCCAATAGATGGCCAGGACCCAAAAGAACAAGGCAACTTCGTATCATTTGGGTCAGCTCAAGGCCAAGCTGGCCAAGCTCAAGCGAGAGCTATTGACTCCATCGGGAGGTGGCGGTGGAGGTGGTGCTGGGTTCGATGTGGCCAGAACCGGTGTCGCCAGTATCGGCTTCATTGGCTTTCCCTCAGTGGGCAAGAGTACCCTCATGAGCCGCCTAACGGGCCAACACTCCGAGGCCGCCGCGTACGAGTTTACCACACTTACATCGGTGCCTGGTCAAGTCGTCTACAATGGTTAGTCCTCTCCGTCCGAGGTCTTGCCCGCTTGGCCCTCGCACTTTCCCGCTCACAACGGGTCGCTCATGGTTGCATCAACCAACATCATCCCCGTGGTGTGAAATGACTGACTTGAGCTGGTATAGGTGCACCCTTGCAAATTATCGACCTTCCCGGAATTATTGAGGGGGCCAAGGATGGCCGAGGCCGTGGTCGTCAGGTTATTGCCGTCGCAAAGACGTGCCATCTGATATTTATTGTCTTGGACGTCAACAAGCCGCTCACAGACAAGCGAGTTATCGAATCTGAACTGGAAGGCTTTGGTATCCGCATCAACAAGGAGCCTCCAAATATTACCTTCAAGAAGAAGGACAAGGGCGGCTTGAACATTACTAGCACTGTGCCCCTGACACATATTGACAATGACGAGATCAGGGCTGTCATGAGCGAATATCGAATCAATTCGGCTGATATTACCATTCGATGTGATGCAACTGTTGATGACCTAATTGATATCCTTGAGGCTCGAAGCCGAAGGTATGGCGGGAATGCCAAAACTGTATTCGGTCCGTAACGCGCTGACATCTGCCGCAGCTACATCCCGGTGGTTTACTGCCTGAATAAGATTGACTCAATTAGTATCGAGGAGTTGGATCTTCTGTATCGTATCCCAAACGCGGTACCCATCAGCTCGGAGCACGGGTGGAACATTGACGAACTGATGGAGGCTATGTGGGACAAATTGAACTTGGTCCGCGTGTACACGAAGCCCAAGGGCAAGCAGCCGGACTATTCAGCACCAGTCGTCCTCCGAAGCACGCGCTGCACCATCGAAGATTTTGTAAGTTGGCTCTCCTAATTATGATACTCTTTTCACCCTCCATGCGAATGACTGGGCACCGTCACACCCCACCGGTTTTGTGACCGCTGACCTGAGAATGCCTGTTTAGTGTAACGCCATTCACCGAAGCATTGTGGATGTGTTTAAAACAGCCATTGTATACGGGAAGTCCGTCAAGCATCAGCCCCAGAGGGTTGGATTGGGCCATGAGTTGTGTGACGAGGATGTTGGTAAGTTGAGGCCCGCAACACACCCCCTCAGATGCAGGCAGCCGCGCGCGGGCTTTGAAAGAGGAACATCTAGCGTCACCTAGATGATACTTGATCTGACACACTGTTCGGGATCTTACATTTCCCTTGGTTGGCATGGTTGTTCCTCCCCCAAGCTGTACTTGAAGCCTAATCTGCCTGCCCTGAGACTAGCTAAAGGACACCCGCGGGCTAACTTTGGGATTAAGTCACTATTGTCAAGAAATGATTGAAAATTGAATTGAGACGAAGGGGGGGTTTGTCTCCGCTTCGCTCAGGGGAGCGCCTGTCGCGTCTTGCTCGGCTGGTCGACTCTGAGAGCCGCGTCTTGACCGGTGTAGCATAGAATGATCCTGGCACCAACGGTCAAGCAGGGGGTTCCAACAGGCACTTTAACCTGGTTCCGAACGTGTTTTGAGGAACAACATGGGGAGTACTATGTAACCACACAGGAATCCGTATGGTACACCGGGTCGACGGATACACAGGTCAATAAGGACAGGGCTGACACGCGATGCGCGGCTACAAGCAAGTGTGGCCGATGCGGAAACTCGACTCAGTCAGGGACGATGAATGATCAACACAGGTAGCTACCGGGGAGGGGAAGAGTGGCGTGTGCAGCCCGCTTCGGGTACAAGGAGACTGCTCGAAGCGGCCAAACGATTGATGAATAAGACAAGGACAGAAGACAAAATGAACAAGGAACTAGGGAGAAGGGCACATGGAACATGGTACATCGGAGCATGGGGAGCAGGTGGTTGAGTGGGGTGGACATTGGGTTGGGCCTTAAGCAATTTATTTAGAGACATTTATCGACGACGGAGCTCTTGACCATGTGTTGGCGAAGAGAAGAAAACGCCACAGGGCATGTATGTACGCGGGTGCGCTCGTGATTCATAGGCGTAGATGCATGGGGAGGCTCAACACAAGACGTGGTTAAAGACAATGGACAGAACGAGACAAAGACGTACAATGACATTGACATGGACAAGGGCATGGGTTGATGGAGAATGGAACGAAGGACACAGTGGTTCGACCTGCATAGCCGAGGGCCTCTCGATCTGCGGCCGGATTTCCCAGCAAAAGCGTGGGATGCAGGCGGGGGTGAAACAGGCCTTGCACGCTTGGCTTGCATCGGGCGCTTAGAGAAGTCGCAGGATGGGACCAAGAGGCCGAAAGGAGGGGGGGCTTTTGCCCTAGGCCATTGGCGTCAGGGTGATGGGTTGGATGGAGGCTTCGGGACGTCGTCGAGGGGCTCTCCGCCTTTCATAAGGCTTCTCTTGCCGCCGAGTTCAAGATAGGCCATGGCGGTGGTGGGTCGGAAGCGGCGCTAGCGGGGGTGCAGTCCTTACGCTCAACGGACCCCGACGGGCACCATCGATCACCGGGAGAAGGATGGTTGACTGTCTGACTCGGTTGGCCGGGGGCCATGTGCGTGGTATGTTTGGTTGACTGACTCTTTTGAGCGTCGAGGGCGCCGCGGTGCTTATCCCCGTCGGCAAAAGAAATAAAAGGCTACGTGATGAGTCCCTGTTGAGTGAGACGGAGACGATTGAATTGAGAAGAGCGGCGTTGTTGAGCAGAGGCAGGGTGTGGTAGTCGGCTGCAGGCATTTTTTGGGGGGAGGTGGAAGGGAGGGGGTGGCATCAGGATATAGCGGGCACGAGCCTTTTCGGCATACAAAAGTCGAGTCCAAGGGTAAGTGCTCAGCGACACGAGCAGATGAGCGAGGGTACGGGGGGATACAAGGACCTATACGGCGGCAGACGGGAACCAGGGAATGCGAACGGCGTGCATGACATGACAAAACGGCCCTAGTCTTTTAGAGAGATCAAGAAGTGAGAGAGGGCTGGACTGGAGTAAAAGAGGCAGTGGGTTGTGAACTGGAGAGGCACAGACCTTGTCTTGTGGGACAGATGGACAGAGGGCAGAGAAAAAGCGGCCGACTCCACACCATGTAGAGTGGCTGCAGGGTGTAAAGTGGGGACCCGAAAGAAGGACGAGGAGCCCGGACTGCATGGACGTTTGCTTGTCGTTGGCGGCGATTTGATGATTTGATGCCAACTTAAGTTATTAGCTAGGCTAGCCTTGCCAGATGAGAGGCGCGAGGGGACATGTCAACTGACGGGGGTAAGGGAAGAGCATGCATCCAATAGGGACAAGAAGTGATCGCGGAGAAGTGTGAGTGGAGGAAAAGGCGGTAGGAGATGGATGGATGTCTTGGATGAGGGAGACGCAGATGACGGCCATGACGGAGGAGATGGAAGAAGGAGAGGAGGAGCCGGAGGCTACCCTGGGATGGACCCAAACGACATTGGTCCCTGCCGCAGCTCGCTCATCGGTTTCATGCCTCGGCAGGTACCTCAGGTAGCGGGCAAGAAAGTACGACTTAGACATATACTCTGCCCTTATGGATTTTCACCACTACTCTATTACACACCCTCTTCTGTAAATAATCCGTCCGGGGTGCCGCCCACACCATGACGAATTGAGATCTCAATCGGGCAGTGCGCCAGGGCCCATCCGTCATCCGCCATCAGAAGGAAAAACAGTCCAAGCCAGTCTAGACAAAATGCGGACAACCCACACACGTTTTGCACTTGATTAGCAACCATTGACATAACCCCCAGCGGTTGGCATCCAATGTTGCGATTGGTCCCGCTCCAGTAACACCATGAATCCCCCATGGAGCAGTCCGTCTCAACGCCTTCCTAGTGCGAGCGCACTGTTCATGAGATCTAGACCGTTACCCTCTAGGTGTTCGTCTGACAGGGCTGGCTGGCAAGTGCCAAAAGGCGCACTGATGGTTGCGGCGCGTTGGTTCTGGGCCGGTGCTTGGGTTGGTTGGATAGAATGAACGATGGCGGCCGAGGAGGCAGTGGACAGGCAAGGTCACAGACACACAAGCGAACAAACACCAGCGCACGCCCCCGGTCTCGTAAGCAGTGGCAGATGGGGACTGGAGGTGGGATGGATGAATGAATGAATGAATGAATGCACATACGAATGGCGGCTGCCACCCCCGTTTTGATAAGCTCCGGGAGCCATGAGGCTACTGCAAGACGTGGCTGACGGATTGGGATTGGGCCTGATGATCGCAAGTAAAGGCGGCATCTTATTTGATTTTCCTTTCTTCTGTTTTGCGTCCTTTGCGTGGTCCCAGCTTGCCGTACGTAGAACATGCGTCCGGTCATGCTCGTAGCGACAGGAACAAAAAGCAAAGTGCGCGACCTGCCCCAAGCAAAAACGGGGAAAAAATCGGGCGGTGGGCAAGTCAAAGGGGAATACCCGTATCCTGGCCTGGCCAGGGATCTTGATAGAGCTGGCCAACGGGAACAGCAGCCGGCCTGCGGAAAGCAATTGCGACTTTGGGCTTGAGAAGTGGAAGGGAGGGACGCTGTATGCCCAACAACGCGTGTAGCGGCCGCACACCCCTTCGCCATGATCAATTGAAGTCAATTTTTCTTTTTCCTCGTCTTCCTTCGTCCTCGCAAGATTGCTGCCCAATGGGCTACCTGCAAAGGGCGGTAGGCCAAGGAGGGGCATTTCCCGTGTTGGAGAGTCCGGAAATTGCGTGCGGCCCTAATGACTTATCGTTATGAAGAATGAGATGAGCGGCTACTACCTCAATGTTCGGACTCAGTGATGCTGGGGGATTCTCAACCGGGCAGGCATTGAACAAGAGAGCGAGCGCTGGGCTAATACCAAGAAAGGCAGAAGAAACGATGAATAGGGATGGGTATTTACATGGGTCCGGACGAAAAGGAAGAAAAAAAGTCAAAAAAAACAATGAAGCATGGGTTTGGGATTAGCGGACGGGGGAGAACGGGGCGGAATGGCGATGGCGGCAGGCGGCTGTCAAACCGCTCCAAAAGGCCCGTCCCACTAGCCTAGATCTCTCCGTTCCGTCCAAGGGAGCTCTGGCTGGCCTGTACCTACATGATGCTACCCATCCAGCGCCGGGATAGGCTTAGTGGTCGCCCCTCCTCGTCATATACTAGGTTAACAGTATGGAGCAAGGCCACGGCCAAATCAAAGACAAACCGCGTGCGCCGATGTTCACCTCGGGGGAGGGGGGTGGACTAGCGAGCCAGAGCAGGAGCCGCAGCAGTAGCCGGCATGGTGTCGAGGATGGATGGGATGCCATCGAATGGGCAATGCAATGGGATGGGATGGGCATATGGGATTGGCAAGGTATGGTGAGGATATGGGATGGTATGGACCAGGTCCAATCGACCATCGACCCACCATCATTCCAGTTGCGGAATACCGAAGACCATGTGCGGAGTGCGCATCCCCTCCGTGCGCGGTGGACGGATATTCAGCCAAGTCAAGCTCGTTATGCTATAGCAGCCGCAGGGTAGCTCTGTATGGTCGCAGGTGCCATTCAATGGCGGGCGAAATGATGGCTGATACTGATACCTGTTGGTGAGGCCCGTCTTGTGCCTGGCTTCTGATACTGCCGGCGTTTTCGCTTGTCCAGAACCAACATGGAAAGAGCTAAGCTAGTGCATCAACCCGAGGCTGTGACCGGCTTGTACCGCCTCCATCACCGCCTCCCCGAATCGCGCGCGGGGCGCTTCAACAGGACACAGGACATGCCAACTTACCACCAACAGACAGATATCCATCGTCTTGAGTGGGCCCGCGTCAAGAGGTAGATGCGTTAGGTTGCCGCTTGTGCATGCGTGCCGAATGCCTAGTAGCAGTACCTAGCAGGTACGCACAGCATGGTACACGTCCCATGTACATGTCAAAGTCAATATACGCACGTACGTCGTACAGTAAGTACATGCGTTGCTGGGAAAGCATCTCCCTCGTCCCGGCCGATTTTACGGAGCCCACGGGCCGTGAACGTTACCTTCCATTAGGCTGCTTGCGCTGCCTTGTACCGCTATGCTAACCTTGCAACCTCCACAACAACTGACAGCGAAAAGCATGTTCGTCCGCGCTACCTTCATCAGTCAGCTCGGCTCCTCCTCGAGAGGCTTGCTCTTTCGACCAGGGGGCGTGGCCAAGACCAAGAAGCTAAGCCGCAAGGTCCCCTCGGCGCCTCATGGGCCCCCTTCGGGGACCCATCTGTTGCTCCCCTTCTCATCAAGAAGGTAAAATGGAAGAGAAAGAAACGCTCCCGCGCCAGGGCCCTGACGCGACCCATGTCAAACCCACGAGGGACTAAGGTAGCAAAAGGCAGGGCGAGGCGAGGTGAGACGGAGAAAGGGCACGAGGCATTCAACGCGAACGCAACCGCAGGGCGAGGCTGAGCTAGCTGCGTCATCCACAGCCGATCGACCGACTCCCAAAGCCTTGTCGCCCACTCGCCGCGGATGATACAGTCGTTGAGTTCCGAATCTCGCCGCCTGGTCGCAAAGCATTGACCTCTCTGGGTTCTGCGAGGCCGGCATTTCGAAACTCCGAAGGGCTCGTCCCGTCCCTGAGGCTGACGACAGTTGCTGTGCCTGGTTTGGAATAGCCAACACGGGCATTCAACTTTTTTGTCGACTTCTGCTACTCCTCTCGTGTCTCATTCCGAAGGCCCTACCCTTTCCCCCACCTTTCCTTTGGCAGGGCTTTCTTACTCGCTCATCTTGGTCCATTTGGCTAGCTAATATCCCTGGACGGACCGGCCTGACTAGGGACGGCGAGAATTCGAAGCCAGAGTACCCTGGCCAACGCGCCGCCGCCGGGCCTCCCGTCACCTGTATCTCATCCATGATCCGTCAGTCGATCTCGCCAGGGTTGCAAGTGCAAGTGCATGCTACTGGATATACGGTGTACGGAGCCATGACCATCCCGTCCCCTCCTCAATTACTGACTACTACCCTGCTTGTACATATGCTAATTGCTTTGTCTGCCCTACTCCCTTGTCGTACTTCCCGCCCTAGTCCTGCTGCCATCATCCACGGGGGCTTGCTTGCTTGCCCGCCATGCCGCCGCCGCATCATGGAGCTTTGCCGTCGCTAGCCTCAAGCTGCTCAGTGCCTGAGCTGACCTGACATGGCCTGGGCCAGCAGTAGGGCGGGATTTCGTATCTGGGGAGGATCTGGGCTAACAGGTGACCGGCCCACCTCATGGTGGGCTTTTGTCTCTCGGGAGGAGGGCCCTCCCCCGCCCACCAGCAATTGTCCCATCGAATCGCATGGCCTCGACGCCCTGAGGGCGTGCTGAACCGAAGGACGGTCCTCAGAACGGGACCCTATAGCAAGCCGCAAGCCACTGGTTTTCTTTCTAGCTCCCTGGTTCGCCCGCGCGTTTCTCGCTCTCAATATCGCTGTTTCGCTTTCTGCTTTGGCTTCGGCGTAGTGGCCCCTCAAGCGAATGCTTACACCCACTAATGCCCACTGCACGCCCCTCTCCCTGACTCCTCCTTTACACACGCGACCGCTGTGTCCGTCCTGAGGGGACCATAAAGGCGAGCGAGGTCAGCAAGCAGATAGCAAAGGCTTTGACGCTGACATTTTAAATGATCCACCAGGCAAACGAAGGTGATGGTCGAAATGCCTCATGCCATCCCAAGAGCACTGATTTGGGCCTTTGCCTTTGTGTGCGCGCCCCTAGTCCTCTGACCTTATTCTGCTTTGGTCTAGAGGATGGAATCATGGGTCTATAACCCCATCCTATCATAACCTTGTCCGTCATATCATGTTTTGCCAGCCAAGAGAGGGCACAGGACAAGACGTTGGCCGAGAGGCAATCGAGGCAATTAATGGATGATGGGCGAGAAACAAATAAGACTACTTCTTGGATTATATCAAGCAACGCGAGTAGCTATAGCCATTGGGAGACGGAAAAAGGATATTAAGGCCAAATATGAACGTGTCAATCCAACACTGAAGAAGGGGAAGAAGAAGCAGACGAAGAAAAAAAAGAAGAGGACTCACACGCGCCGACTTGGAGCGGGCTGATCCTGTCACTGCTTGCTTCTTCGGTCCATTCCCCATTCCACCACCCACTGATCAACCATTTGACGCTTGCTCTTGGTTAAGCCGGAGACTGGCGAGCCAGACCATATCCAAGCTCACCTATCAGATTGCCGCGGACCAGGGGGGTTCACTATCCACGCCAGTCTCCCAACGGCTGATGAATCTCTCGCTTTTTTTGCTTTTCCCGCCCTGGCAATCCGGGTATGGTAAGGATGACGGATAGAGAGCTCGGTCGACGGCTCCATATTACTGCACCCGTACCTGTGCGCCTGTGCCGTCCAGTGCTCAACTTTCGCTGCTTGCCCTGAGTCGACCGGCTTCCGCCCGAAGAGTGAGTCCCTTTTGATCTTGTTGTCTTTCCTGGTGGTTGCCGTTGGGTTCTCGTCCTGCCCTACACCTCACTTCACACAATCGTTCACTCTAGCCCCGCCTCTTCTTCTGCCGCCCCGAAGCCCCCCATCCCTGTCGCGACCGCGCTTGTGACGGAGACAAAAAGAGGAGCAAGGAAACACCAACAAGAGAAGCCACTCACAGAGAAGAGTGTGAGTGCGCGGTGTGCGGCGTGCGCCTCTGGGAAGAAGGGCCCTAGCTCATCGGTCGTCTCTTGTCATACTCGTACCCCGTGCATCCCAGGTTCCCCGTTATTCTCATCATATCCCCAACCCCAACCACACGCACACACCACACTCTCGCACTCACACGCCCAGGCCTGTTCGATTCAATACTACCCACCGCCTACCCACACACTTGCTCTTCTCGCGTTCTCACACACGCACACACTTTCTCCCAGTCACACGCCCCACCTCCACCCCCCCCGCCGTGAGGACACCCCCCCCATCCCGGTACAGATGTGTCTGCATATATACGCTACATAGACAAGATCCATCCGCCGCTTGCCTGGCCTCCCATACATACATATGTAGCATGGTGGATGGCTCATGTCCGCTCACACTGCACATTTAGTCGATATACTCTAAACGGCACCTGGCTTCGTGCTGGAATCTCTACTACACATACACGGAGACATCGACGACGACAACGATCACGATCGCGACGGAAAGTTTTACTTCAATATTTTTACGAAGGTCCATCATCCCCTTTGAGTCAAAGTGCTGGTTCATCATTGTCACCGCTGCCGAGAGGTTGTGTGAGTAGTTTGTCGGCCCGCTCGCCCTAAAAAGCGACTCACGTCAACATTTTGCCCCTCCGTTCCTGTCTTGTTCCCCCCTTCCTCCTACGCCTTTTGGCCGGCCGCGTTTGCCTTGCTTAAGACTGGATTGTTATCTCCGCAAACCCCACGGAGGCGACCTAGGAAAAAAGCAACCCCAAGAGGATATCTCTCCCGTGGTGTCTCACTCTCGAGTCTCGCGTGGAAAAGGGCCTCGCCAATAGGTCTCATCAGCCTGGGCGGAAAAGGCTTGCAGGATAGGGCCGGTTTGAGAAACAAAAGGGCCGGCCTGGAACCTGGAAGTCCCACGGCCCCGTCGTTGGGAGACCTGCGGTTTGAGTGCGTGCGTGAGCGTGCGGGTGGTGTGTGAGAACGAACGAGTAAGTGTGTCTGTTTCGTCATTTGCTTGCTGCAAGACAACAAAGTGTACGGCACCTCGTTCATCCCCCATCTCTTCCGAAGGACGGGCGAACACCCACAGACCTGGGAAGGTTTGATCGACAGCGGCAAAATCACCACCACCGACGGACTCGGACTCAGACCGCGACATATCCCCTGCCCGCTTGTGCTCTTTAGGAATTCATCTTGGCAAGACGATGCCTCGCCTCGTCTGCCGGTGTAATTCGTGAGGGCTCCATCCCACCAAAATTGCATACGAGGGGAGAAACATCCTTCCCATCTCGTTGCCCAGCTTCCAGGACTCGTCTGAGCCATTGCGCCGGACAGCGAAGGGCTTATCCACTCTGGTGTCTCTGATTGCAGAATAAACCAGGAAGTGAGGCTTCTCTGGTCCACTAACTTGATAAATTGCCAATTCTTGGGCGAATTCTATTTTTTATTATTAAACCACCTGACAATCCCCCGGTGTTAGCTGGGCGAGGCTTCCGAAAATGAACAACGTTAATGCCACGTCCACAATGGCACACGATACCACCATGGCTACAACCAACGGTTATGGAAGCGATACCTGGACTAGCATGAGCCCGTACAGTCAAAGTCCGTACAACACTAGCCCGCTCACCGAGTACAACCACTTTGCTGCCTACGTTCCTCATGGCCTGCCCTCGGAATCGATAGGTCGAATGCCTCCGCCCCCAACCCAACCGCACCAGATGATCCAGCCAGCACCTCCCATGGCTCATCATCAGCTGCCCATGTTGAATACGGCGATAGGCACAACCTGGCCCAGCCAGTTGACGAACCCGACGCCTCAAGGAGGTTATCCAGCACCCGCGCTGCCACACACCCCGGTGAACAGTGCACCGGCTATAGAACCCCCGAGGCTGCCCACGCAGCATGAGAAATCGAGAAAGACACTGACTACAGAGCAAAAGCGGGCTATGTGCCAGTTTCACGAAGACAATCCTGGTACGAGGCAAGCAGATATTGGGGCTCGCTTCGGAGTGGAGCGCAGGTAGGTTTCTTCAGGGGGCGATGGGTTGAGACCATGAAAGTGCAATCATTCTGACTTCGCTCTTGTTATTTAGCACCGTCTCCAAAGTACTTCGACAGAGGGATCAGTACCTGAAGCGAGATCAGGAGACGGACCATGCTGCCATGAAGCGTGCCAAAGGGAAGCATCCTGATTTCGATCGAACCCTAAGCAACTACATCCGAAGACAGCAGCAGCGAGGCTTCGAGGTTAGTGACGAGGAGATCATGGAGCAAGCAAGGCTATTCGCCCATGCTAGCGGAAACCAGGAAAATCTCCTGAGCAATTTGACAGGCAGTTGGCTGCAGAAGTTTAAGCAGAAGCACGGTGTTGGGGGAGGCAAACTCATGCGGCGGGCGAGTGAGACCAACATTCCCGACAGCGCCAGAATGTCAACAGTGATGGTGAAGACTGATCACCTGGGCTCGAACGGATTATCACCCTCGTCACCCACCGGACAAGTTTCCCCCCTCTCGGCCAGCAGAAGCGACGAGGACATCCAAGCGGAGGGCCTGGGCTTCGACTTCAGCTACAAGCATCCTGAATCGCAATCGACAACATCCTTGACAAGCGATGTTCGTGATACAAACAACTCGTCCTTCTCTGGGAGCACAATGAGCCCTACGGCACCATTCACATTCTCGCCAGACCCCAACGTGGGAGGCTTTCCAATGGACCAGCTCCGGAGCAACGCCCCCGAGTTTCAACTTCGGGAGAAGAGGAGCAACACATTCCCGTCTCTCAACATCGACTATGTGAACCAGGCTGGCTCTACGGAGCCAATGACTCCTAGGCACCAACCTTCGTCAACTGCCCCGAATTCGGCTCTGGACTCACCTGCTCTTGACATGGCCCCTCCCTTTTCTATCGACACGGGGATTAACTCGCCACCTCACACTCTGCACAGAAGCAGCAGTAACTCTAGTATGACAGCTCGTTCAACCGCCACGCCTGTCACCAACAGCGCCAACCTATCCACCCCAGCTGGCTCCTCCTCGCCAACGTCCCCGACACAAGAGGATGCCCGTCGAGCAGCCGTGACTCTACTTAGCTACATTCAACACGTTGGGTCGTTTGAAACGAGCGAATATGCGGCAATCGTGCAGTTGACGAGAAAGCTACAGATCAATCAACATCAAGTCGGCGGCAAACCATTAATAGGTGGACTATCTAGGATCCCCGAGGGAGAAGTCGAAATGGCCTCCACAATGGTACAGCCAAAGATAGAGTCAACATAAGCACTCAGCTTTGATGCATCCTACTCAGATGCGTAGATTATTTCCTCGTATGGCTCTTGATTTCCCCCTTGCCTGGCGTTTTGATTTTGATTTTTGCTATGGGAGCTTTCAGTACTGCCATGAGTCTGGTTTGCCGAAATTGACGACGGCACTACCGGGTGCAAGGCATGCTAAAGCAGGGGAACTGAAGCGACAGCATTTTCACGAAGCTGTGTTGGGGATGAAGACAGTGCAAAGAGGTGTCACTCGGCTGTTCGCGCAGATCGGAGTGACAAGACAAAAACATCACATTTAATGCCATACAAGGCTGGCCAATTCATCATATGGCCACAGCCAACAAAAAAAATTGAGAGTTGCAGTGTGCTGTGTTAACACTAGGCTAACAACCGCAAGATCACTTGCGCCTCAAAGGCGTGCATCATCAACTTTGAAAGCAACTGGACAGGGAAAACAAAACAACAAAAAGGAAACCACACATGACGGTGTGGTTTTTATTTACATTTTATACTGGCGACAGACCTTCCGGCGACGCGAAATCCCCTCCACGACTCGCATACGCACGCGCGAGCGATATATCGATACCTATTTATATACGTCGATTTTGTTCTTCGACACGATCTTCATTTTATCTTCTTCAAAGCCGCACAAAGATTGGAAGCACTTTTATACCCGATACCAACCATTGGAAGACTTATTCTCCCGCTCACGCGACTCAATACTTTACATACCAGTTTTTTTGTCTTTTTATTCCCTAGTCACCAAACTGTACTTGTGCTTTGGTTTTGGTGTTTTTTATTCTTCTTTTTTTAAATGAATGAAGGTGGAGAAGAACAAGTGTGACGAGGAGAAGGACGAGAAAAAAGAACAAAGGAAGGAAAAGGGACGAGAAGGGAGCTGGTTGAGTGGGCGAAAATGTATTACGGCAAACGTAACAACCCCTGACTGAGGTGGACACATGCGGATTCCACGACGGCAAACCGGAATCTTTATTATTCTAAAGGCATTCCCAGATGTACTGCATTCTTTGTTTCCTTCTCTTTGCTATTTCCCCTCTGTATTCCCTACGATCCTTTTCTTTTTTACTTGCCTCCCTGTCTTCTTCCTTAACAATTGTTGTTTGTGTTTGATGTCTTTGAGGATATTCAAGTGTCAAAAAGGTGGCTTTTAATATCTGTATGCGTGCGCTTGTCTGCAAGTTTACTGATTTTTCAACTATTGTCTTTTTTTCTGTTTTTTTTTTTCCTTTTGTCGTTCTCAAGACTTCAGGGTGGAAATTGCTGCAAGGCATGAATGGGCATTGGGATGGTGGGACGGCACAGGAACCGGAAGGACGGAAACTGGAAGATTTTTTCAATGGTGTTCTTGGGACATTTTGCGAGGATTTCGTCTTGCGAGACGTCTTATTACGGAATGGTGTGGGGAGGGAACGTCTAGAGGAAACGAGAGCGCGACGAGAAAGACAAGACACACCAGTGTGTGACCCTTCACCGTCCCTCTTGGCACCTTTGATGACATGTAGCGATCGAGAGCGAAGAGAAAACGGGCTGGACAGGCGGGATTTGCCTGTCTTTGATACTGTTCACATCCCAGAGTCCTTCTACCAGAGTTAAGATAGTTTCGAGGATAAGAATGGGCGGCACTTGTGCTTTGGGATTGCCCTTGCTCTTGAAAACATGTTCTCTGTTCCTGATACATCGTGCGGATTCATAACAACAAAGGCTGACTAAATTATTCATTACAGGTGGGGCATATGGGTATCGTAAAAGTTTGCGTTCATCTAGGCGTCATCAACCAAGCCTCTCGTCCTGCAGATCGACGACACCCTTCTCGCTCAGCTCAGGCATGGCCCTGACTAGGATCAACTCCAGGACACTATACATCAGGTGCTTGTTACAGTACTCGTCATCAAGTACCAGCAGCAGATGCTCCATTTCGTCCACGAGGGACTCATGCTCGTCAGCAACACCATCGCTTGTGCCGTGCCGCCACAAACGACCACCGAAGTAGCGTCTCCGCACCCCGCTCGGCAAGAGATCCAAAAGGGCTTTAGCGGCTCTTCGTCGGAGGGCCTGCAGCTCGGCATCAGAAGATGGGGGGAATAGAGAGGGTTGGCCGGGGGCGTTGTTTGGGAATAGGACGCCACGGAGAGTGCGCAGGAGGGGTGGGAGGTGATCAGGAGCAAGGAGTGACTGGATGTGATGGGACAAGAGTCTGCCGAAGAGGTTAGCAACTGGGAGATTTGCGACTAGCTTAGAAGCGGTGGGAAGAGGGGGGAGGGGTATAGCACGAGCATGAGTGAAAAAAAAAAAAAACAGTTGTTGGGTCCAGCCAAGAGTAGATAGGGATAGTACGAGGCTGTTAACCGTCGATTGGGCACCAGCGGCCGACAGACGGCGAGGTGGGATTGTAGATCTGCGACGCCATGCTTGAGACAAGAGACGGGGAAGAAATTGTCAACAGGGGTGGCCAGACGTCGGGTGCGGGGAAGTATGCAGCGCAGAATATCGGAAGTGTCTGCTACTGCATGGCTGCGAGATTACACGGCTGCCGATGTGCATGTGCATGTGGCCGTGGCCGCGGCCGCGGCTGACAAGGTGGTGCAAGGTGGTGTGCAATATTGCAGAGCAAGTCACCATGGCAGTGCCCAGTTTTGGAGTCGTGCAGCAAGCCTCATACATGCATGCAGAGGGCGCCTTGGCTCAACATTGACATGGGTCACTGCCGCTCCGATCCACACTGCTAGTCTCTGCTTGTGCCTGTCTCTGCTGCTCCGGCAGCCCTCGCGCTCGGACTAGTAAAGCCAACAGAACCAACAGGTAGAGAGACCAGTCCGCCGTGGTGAGCCCGCTCTCACAGACGGTGATGGGGCTCGGGTGGCGCGGAGCGAGGCGGGAGCTAAAACAAGCTCAACGTTGTATCCTTGCAGCGCCTTCGTCTGGTGGCAGAAGCATGTGGTCCGGCGAGGATAGCTGACATCCCGGTTAAGTCCGGGCGCGTAAATTCGACTTCCTGCTGGATGGTTTCTCCCGACCTGGCGCAGCCTGTCGAGCAATCAGAGCCAAGATGGCGGTCTGGATGACTCCATTGGCCACCGCTCCTCCGAGACCCATCCAGACCACCTGAAAAACACCGAGTTGTGCGTAGACACTTTCGGTACGGGTTGCTCGTCACACCATTGCAGTAATGCGACCAGTCCGGAACTGAGTAAGACGGCTATGGGCCGCTATGGGGATTTTGGCGGCCCGACTGTTTTCGGCCTTGGCCATGTATTCTGGTTCCGGATGCTCACTGGAGCACCCGGCAGTCCAGTGACTCTGAGCTCATGCGAGTTGATGAAAAGGGATCGAGGGCACACCCATGAAGGACCAGAAAACGGACAAGACTAGCATATCTTACCTGTCAATAGGCCCATCAAGGCCGGCTATTCGTCCGGGACCGTGGACTGCGCCGAGCTGTAATAGTGATAGAAAGCCATCAAGCCACGGCATGCGCAGGTTCATCTCAATTAGGTTGCCCAGACACGCCCAGATTCGAAACGACAGGATAGGGGTCTTGACGAATCTAGAAGGCTCCGATCCCGATAAGGACTTGCTGAACTTCTCGTCATTTATCACAACCTTCTTTTCATCCGTGGGCGTGCATCTAGGAGGCAAGGATGAGGCCATTACCAGGGTTGTAGCGATGAATCGAATCGATCCGGCTAGCAACATGCCGAGCTGAATCAGTCCCAGGAAGAGGCTTCGAATCGACCAGCTCTCGCCGCTCTTGGCCTGCATCTTGACCCCCAGTGGTGCCGCACCAGTGGTACTACCTGTTCGGCCCTGTTCTCTCTTTTCCCTTACTACCCTGGCAGCGATGCAAATGCCCTCGTATAAAAGCCAGGGCTGCGATGCTTTATTGGCTATCACGTTGCCAATGATGAGCTCAGAAAAGATCTGCTCGACCAGTGCCGTGAGACACGGGTTCTCGAGATCCTCGGTGGGCAGCAGAATGGCAAATACGCCCTGAACCAGTAGCTGCCGGTACAAGGCCTCATTCTGCAACTGATCAGCTGCTGAAAGCGGGTCATCCAAACGAGGTACAGGTGTGAGATGTGGGAGTGGACACAAGGCATGGTAGACCTCTCGGGGGTTCGCAATTATGGGGTGTGGTGAGATGGCACGATGAGCAATTCGATAAGCTGGGAGAGGTCAGATGGTGTCTTTGATTGCGCAAGCCGATGCACTGACCAGTAATGTGTTTGTCAAGCAAATCTGGTATTTCGTCCAAGACCAAGCTCTCAAGATCGACTTTCCGTAGCCTCTGTTCTAGAGCTCGTGAGCAGTGTGCAATAATATGAATGATCTCAGCCACGAAGTTCTCATCCGCCGTGATCCTGCTGTACCAGCTCTGAACAAACTCGCGTAGAATAATGGCTAAAAAGGCGTAAAGCTGGAGATCCATGTCATTCCGGCTTGTCAAGGGCGGGAGCAATTCGTCAATGGGGACTTGAGCATCTCGTGCCTTGTCCCCAAGCTGCTGCGAGCATAGCGTGCGGCGTATCAGGAGAGCAGCGGCCCTATCCGAGAGAGGGTCGGCTGCGCCAGAACGATTGGGGCGGCGAGCAGTAGCAGCTGGAGGTGGCGTATCAGGACCTGGAGACGCCGTCTTGGGACGCGGGATCGGAGCCCGTGTGGGAGCGGCGGGGGCGGCCATGACCGGAATGATGCCCAGCTATGTGGCCATGGCACGGGGTCGGGGTTGAGGTCGGGGTTGGTATTCTTGCTGCGTTTGGCAGTCAAGCTCGTCGTGGAGAGGTCCTTGGAGTGATGGCGATGGTGTAAGGGTTGAGGTTGATATTGGGTCGTTGGCCGACATGCATCCTGTCAGTTAGTACCCACGCAAAGGAGAGGGAACTTGACACTGCGGCCTGGTGCGGCCTGGCCCGCATGGCCCGTGCACCCAACGCTGCCTGCGTAGGCAGGGGGACATTGTTAGTTCCCTACCCACTGGGTGCAGCGCCAAGCTTGCGACTCGCAGTGCGATGGGAACTGTACGGCATAGACATCCTATCTTTCCTGCCCCCCCCCCCCCCAAAAAAAAAAAAATACGAGGGAAAAGAAGGATAGAACGTGCTACGAATAATGGAACAGCTTTTAAATCGTGCAGGTTTTTATATAACGTTGGGAGATGATCTCTTGTTTGGTCTTTTTTTTGGCTACAACAGCAGAATAATACAATAGTGTCTGTACAGTATGGAGTACATGGCAGCCTTTCGCTCTTCTTTCATCGTTTACTCGCAGATCATGAATCACTGGTGGTTGTCTCATATCTAAATAGACACACTTTAGTTAGTTTGCGTTCAGTCATAGAGAGGAGCGGAAAGATTATACCTCTTGCCTCGGAAGGCCCACACGCCCCAATTGCCGCAGCTGATATCCTGGGGGTCCATGTCGTTCAAGTCCCATCGAAGACTTCTGAACGTGTTCTCGCCAGGATGTAGCAAAATATCAAACTCTCCCTTCGACTTATTCTTGACCCACTCAACGTCTCGTTCCATGTCGAATTGGGTGTAGCCGGTGCTGATAATGGGAACCTTAGTCTCGAGCAACATGGGCAGAGTGTCTTCCCATTCGTGACTGCTAGCGGGATGGCCTAGTCCGGGATGGAACAGAACAAAACAGTCAAAGTATGGGTCGTATGGAGCAAAGTGTCCGGTCTGATGGATTGTATGGTAGTAATCCACGATGGTGCTGATCTTCATTTTATACCACACACGGTCTTCCACAATGGCGCCGAAAGGGTTTGACGGGGTTCGCTCAGGCAGAGGAAACTCGTCATCTCGGTTAGCCATGCTCTCAGGGCCAACAAAGACGAGATGTAGTCGCGCTTCGGGGAACATATGAGCCAGTTGAACCCAAGCGGCTCGTGGCAGCGAAGACTCCGCACGAGCACCGAGGATGAACAGTCTCACTGGAGGAGCCTCAGGTTGAAGTTGTTTGACACCAGAACCTTGACCAGATTTGGGCGGGTGGAGGTTGTATCGCAAAGCTGCCATCCACCGTCAGATTTGCAACGAGACTTGTTTTCGATTGAACTTACCGCTGAAGCTTTTCAATCCCTCTGCCGTGACCCTGCCACTATTGCCGTAACTATATGGGCTTAGTTCATGAAGTACACTGCCGATTGTAACAGGATATGTCAGCAGGCGAGTGATTTGTCGCATTCCTCGGTCGGAGTGAACGGCATCAAACTCTCTCGTGTACATAAAAGTATCCCAGTTGGTCATATTGATGGCGGCTTCGGCCATTTGGTGATCTGGAAGATTTCCTTCGTGGAAAACTCGACCAGATCGCAGATCGTGGTCGTCCTCGTTAATTTGCTTCAAAGTATCACATATTTCCAAATGCTTCTCATAATCATCCATCCAGTGCTCCTCGCAACAGTAAACCGGCAGTCCACAATCGGGGCATTCAAAGTTGACGTGTGCGGGAGCTTGGGTTCCAGCGGCTGCTTCAACATCATCGGACTTTGGTGCAATCGTTGGCACTTTTGTATGTTGGTGATCGGGATGAGGACAGTACGCATATTGTCTCATAAAAGCAGCGCGCTGTCGAAATTCGGGGACCGGAGATTTCGAAAATGGATGGAAGAGATCATCCTGGCTTAGGCGGATGGAAGACTCTGCTACCTTGCCGGAAGCTGCAGCCTCCGAATTGGTCGTTTTGGTCGTTGAAAAATCCCTCTTGGGGGGAGTTGTTCGTTGGTGCCCCTTGGGTAAAGTCGAATGGAAGTTTCGGAGGTGGTGGGCTGATGTTCTCATCCAAGGTTTTGTCGATGTTCCAGTGGCCAATTGCCTCCGAAAGGACGAGGAACACCTCCCGCAGAGGCTTGAAGCCGCGCGATGAAGAGCCGGCTCCATTTTCTCCAGTTGGGTTGATGTCGATTACTGGGTCGTCATCTGTATTCCTCAGCTGATTGACAGTGGTGTTGTGTAGTGGGATATTTCAAGGAGCTCGGGCCACAACGCGGTGCGCCGCAATATCATTCCTCCGACACAAGCCAAACTTTTGAATGTCAAAGCTCTCACTACTGCCTGCACATAACTTCACCCTCTTCGCGATTCCCCAATCGATACCATACACGTCCTTGAAGCCGCGCAGGCTTGACTGCGCCTTGCTGTAAACATGGCGACTACGTCGAACATGTTTCTCTACTCGCTGACGGTGCAGCCGCCAACCAACGTTGTGCAAGCAGTGCTTGGCCAGTTCGCGGGTACGAAGGAGCAGCTTATCATCACCGGTGCTGGCTCACAGTTGACGCTTCTGCGCCCCGATCCATCTCAAGGAAAGGTCATTACTGTCCTTTCCCATGATGTATTTGGAATCATCCGCTCCCTGGCCGCCTTCCGGCTTGCTGGAAGCTCCAAGGGTAAGTCGTCCCAGCCACCTTTTGGAGGGCCACATAGTGATGTTCGAAAGCGACGCGACGAATGCGCTGCACGCTGCGCTATCGGCGAAAAACTTAGTCCTTGGCCAATAACACGCTAACACTGCCCTTTAGACTACCTGATATTAGCAACTGACTCGGGTCGGATAACGATTATCGAATACCTTCCTGCTCAAAACCGTTTCCAGCGGTTACACTTGGAGACGTTTGGCAAGTCAGGCGTGCGCCGAGTTATTCCAGGCGAATATCTCGCTTGTGACCCCAAGGGTCGAGCTTGCCTTGTTGCCGCCACGGAAAAAAACAAGCTTGTCTACGTTTTGAATCGGAATTCGCAAGCGGAGTTGACCATCTCATCACCCCTCGAGGCCCACAAACCAGGTGTGCTAGTCATTTCCATGGTTGCACTCGACGTGGGATATGCCAACCCCGTCTTTGCGGCCCTGGAGATTGACTACTCAGAAGTTGACCAGGATTCTACCGGCCAAGCAATGGAGGAGTTGGAAACACAACTTGTGTACTACGAGCTGGACTTGGGCTTGAACCATGTGGTTCGCAAGTGGTCTGACCCTGTTGACCCAACCGCCTCGTTACTCTTTCAAGTTCCAGGTGGTAGCGACGGCCCTAGTGGAGTCCTCGTCTGCGGAGAGGAAAATATTACGTATCGTCATTCAAACCAGGAGGCTTTCCGCGTTGCTGTTCCCCGTCGGCGCGGTGCAACCGAGGATCCTTCTCGGAAGCGCACAATCGTGTCTGGAGTAATGCACAAGCTCAAGGGCAACGCTGGGGCTTTCTTCTTTCTCCTGCAGACCGAGGATGGTGACCTCTTCAAACTCACCATTGACATGGTTGAGGATGATGATGGGAACCCTACAGGTGAGGTCAGGAGGCTCAAGATCAAGTATTTCGACACTGTCCCTGTTGCATCAAATCTCTGCATTTTGAAGAGCGGCTTCCTGTACGTCGCCAGCCAGTTTGGTAACTGCTCATTCTACCAATTTGAAAAGTTAGGAGATGATGACGAGGAGCTCGAGTTCACCAGCGAGGATTTTCCAGCAGACCCTAGAGCTTCGTACGATCCGATTTATTTTCATCCCAGGCCAACGGAGAACTTGGCATTGGTTGAGAGTATACCTGCCATGAACCCCCTCCTAGACTGCAAAGTTGCCAATTTGACTGGTGAAGACGCACCCCAGATTTACACTGCCTGCGGCAACGGCGCTCGGAGCACTTTTAGGATGCTCAAGCACGGACTGGAGGTCAACGAAATCGTCGCCTCGGAGCTCCCAGGAATCCCCTCAGCTGTCTGGACCCTCAAGCTTAACAGAAGCGATCAGTATGATGCATACATTGTTCTTTCATTTACCAATGGTACCCTGGTTCTAAGCATTGGCGAGACTGTCGAAGAAGTTAGCGACTCTGGTTTCCTTACCAGTGTCCCCACGCTTGCTGCACAACTTCTCGGCGATGATGGTCTCATCCAAGTCCATCCCAAAGGGATCAGGCATGTTCGCAACGGTCATGTAAATGAATGGGCTGCCCCTCAACATAGATCGATTGTGACCGCTACTGCGAATGCTCACCAAGTGGCCATTGCTCTGAGCTCTGGTGAAATTGTCTACTTCGAGATGGATGGCGATGGTTCTTTGGCCGAATATGATGAGAAAAAGGAGATGTTCGGCACAGTTACATGTCTGAGTCTCGGCGAGGTTCCCGAAGGTCGATTGCGAAGCTCATTCCTTGCAGTAGGCTGCGATGACTGCACAGTTCGCATCCTTAGCTTGGACCCTGATTCCACCTTGGAGAACAAGTCCGTCCAAGCACTCACCGCTGCACCTACTTCTCTGGCAATTATTGCAATGGAAGATTCATCATCCGGCGGAACAACTCTGTATCTTCATATTGGCCTCCACTCCGGCGTCTACCTACGAACTGTTCTAGATGAAATTACTGGCGAACTCACCGATACGCGACAAAAATTCCTAGGGCCGAAGGAAGTAAGACTCTTCCAAGTCACTGTACAAGGGAGCACGTGCGTGCTTGCCTTAAGCTCCCGGCCTTGGCTCGGATATTCTGACCCAATTACCAAAGGCTTTGTCGTAACACCTTTGAGTTATGTGGATCTCGAGTGGGGTTGGAACTTTAGTAGCGAGCAATGCGAAGAAGGCGTGGTTGGTATCCAAGGCCAATCTTTAAGGTATGTGAACATCATTTTCTTCATCGACGTTTTATCTCGCTTGTGATGATACCATGGGAACCTACGCCTGCGGGCAATGAGGCCTTATTACGCTTTTTTTTTCCAATTGTTCCTACTGAAAGCAATTCTCCTTCACAAATACTTTGACATTCATATTTGAGTCGCAAAACGCTAATCAGTGCACTGTTAGAATCTTCAATATTGACCGACTAGGAGAGACTTTGATCCAAAAGTCCATTCCATTGACCTACACGCCTAAGAAGCTCGTCAAACATCCTGAGCAGCCTCTTTTCTACACGGTTGAATCCGATTACAACACTCTTCCTCCGGAGCTCCGTGCGCAATTGCTTGCTGATCCCGGGGTTACGAATGGTGACTCCGCAGTGCTCCCTCCTGAGGAATTCGGATATCCTAAAGGCACACGCCGATGGGCCTCTTGTATCAACGTTATCGATCCTGTCTCGGAAGAGCCGCGTGTTCTGCAAACGGTTGATTTGGACAATAACGAAGCGGCTGTGAGTGCAGCCATCGTGTCCTTTGCTAGCCAAGACAACGAGCACTTCCTTGTTGTGGGCACAGGAAAAGACATGGTTGTCAATCCTCGTAGCTTCTCCGAGGGATACTTGCATATATACCGCTTCCAGGAAGATGGAAGAGAGCTCGAGTTTATTCACAAAACCAAAATTGAGGAGCCTCCCTTGGCTGTAATTGCCTTCCAGGGCAAAGTGCTGGTTGCCATCGGCAAGACCCTACGACTATACGATCTGGGCATGAGGCAAATGCTACGCAAAGCTCAGGCCGAGGTGGCGGCGCAACAAATCGTTTCTCTGAACACTCAAGGGAACCGCATTATCGTCGGCGATGTACAGCAAGGAATTACTTTTGTAGCTTATAAATCAGCTACCAATAAGTTGATTCCGTTTGTTGATGATACGATAGCAAGGTGGACAACCTGCTCAACCATGGTTGACTACGAGTCTGTCGCCGGAGGTGACAAGTTTGGCAATATGTTCATCGTCCGCTGCCCCGAAAAAGCCAGCGAGGAAGCAGATGAGGAGCAGTCCGGCCTTCATCTCGTCAACGCACGGGACTACTTGCATGGAACTCCCCATCGCTTGAATCTCATGTGTCACTTCTACACCCAAGATATCCCCACGACCATCACCAAAGCCAGTCTTGTTGTTGGAGGACAGGATGTGCTTCTGTGGAGTGGTATCATGGGAACCATTGGCGTTTTCATCCCTTTCGTTAGCCGTGAAGATGCCGACTTTTTCCAGAATCTCGAACAACATTTGAGGACTGAGGACCCGCCGCTGGCTGGCAGAGATCACCTCATGTACCGTGGGTACTACGCGCCCGTGAAGGGTGTAATTGATGGTGATCTGTGCGAAAGATACAATTTGCTCCCTAATGATAAGAAGCAAATGATCGCTGGTGAACTGGATCGTTCGGTTCGTGAAATTGAGCGCAAGATTTCTGTGAGTAGTAGTGCCATGCTATTTCGATGGCTTATATTAACAGTTCGCAGGATATCCGTACGCGATCCGCATTTTAATGAATGAAGGGCGGTGTCTCTGTGGTAAATGGACTAAACTACTGTATAAAAACCATTGTTTATTGGAGTGGTTGACGGCGTTAGCGTGTGTCGGGTCAGAAAGTCCCGGGTTGCGCCGAGTTTCCAACGAATGGATTCGTCGTTGCAACCCGCACGATTATATGAAGCATGAAATTTAATATTCATTTGAAATCATGTTGCCAGGAGACTCCAAAATCATAAACCCCTCCAAAATGGCCCACGGGTTTTCTGTAACCTCTTGAGCTGGCGATTTATTGCTCGTCCACCTGCTGGGTTCTCGGCCTCCCATAGCTCATCATCCATGTAACTGTCGACAGCAACCCCGACATCATAACCGGCCTGCTCAAGGTACAACACGGCTATATCATAATCAGAGACCTTGCACGCTGTCATGAAACGGCGGATCTTCCCCCTCCTCAGCTCCTCGTCTTCGCCTTCTATTGGCCGGGGGGAGAGGCTCACCCCGCCCTTGTAGTATTCTCCAGGGATCAAGACAGTCCGTCTCCCCATCAGGAGATGGTCGCTGTTGATGTTGTTTGCTCGGCGGAGGGCAGGCGCTGGGACGCCATATCGAAGAGATAAAGATACGATGCTGTCGTGTTTGTGATCGAGGAAATGTAGGATATCTTGAGCGGCGCCTTTTCCGTCTTCGGCCTCGAGGGCTGCCTTTTCGTCGTCGGGGGCTATCTCCTTCGGCTGTGGGTTTGGTGTGTATGCTGGTGGCGTACCCGACACCTCCGCAGTTCGGGAACTTGACAACGGCACCGAGGTGTAGGCTGGAGGGTCTCGCAGCCGCGGGGGCAGAGGCGACGGGGTCGAGGATATTTGGCAGTAGGGGCAGTAGTCGGCAAATCGCCTGTTCTTCTATGGTGGCATCAGAGGCATGTTTCATCCATGTTGGAACGGGGTTGTGGCGAGGGAACGCACATGTATGCATTTGCCACAGATTATCCTGGCGCAGCATTCGAGGCGGCGGTCTTGGGGCAGCCCGCCTCCATCTTTGGTGTAGGGCGGCGTAGTCGAGAGGATGGTGGTGCAAGTGCAGCAAGATTCCATGATAGCCCGGCAATATGCAAGCAGAAAATCTAAATCTTAAAAAAAAAAAATCAAGGAAGATGGTGTGGGAGAAAACGCGTAGGGCCCGATTCGATTTAGAGATTTCGGGTGGGCAGTTGGTACATATTTGTTTTAGAGGCAACGCTCTCTGTCGCCGCATACATCATCGCTGTCGTGATCGGCTAGCGCGCTTGGGTACTGAGACATTATAGCAAATGTTCACCATTGAGATGTAACGAAAAAGTAAATCCAACCCCGATAATCGGGCTGACGTGCCTTATTCTTTCTAACTTCTCGTTTACATCTTTGATTTTGCTCTCATCCGGCTGGGAGTTTTGCAGGCTTTCCTTTATTGTTTTCTGCTGCAGCCGTCTTTTTCTGCAATGATTAGAAATACACTCAGATCGCAACATGGATATGACAATGGCTCCTAGTAGAGGATTTTTATCATGTGTATTGGTCTGCAGACCACTTGCCATTTTTGAAGCCGGGTCGCATGCGTGCGCCTCCATGAGAGTCAACCGGCCTGCAGAATTGAGGGTCAACGCTTGATCGCTCGAGAAATACATCTAAGCTATCTAGGTGCAAAAGTCGCCGCAAAAATGAGAGACAGGAAAATCCATCAGGTGGGAAGCCTTGGCAGGGTCATGTTCATGTTGGGTTTGATAGTATCAGGGGGGCAACCCACAAGGTATCGGCTGCGAGTCATGGGACGAAACGGACGGAATGGCGCAATTGTAATAAGAGATAAGAAACCGGAGAAAATATCAAAAGATTATCTCCAAGATCCACTGGGCATCCCATCATGTGACAGCAATCATTCTTCACTAGAACCCTTCCAGTTGCATTGTGGCTGCTCATGCTACTGTCGAGATCTGGTGGAGATCAGGTTGGCGGAGGGCCCACTAGCGCTGTGACCTTTTGAGGGTCTGCTTGGCGCTAAGTTACCCGTCTATCCGACCCGTCGCAGCCTTGGACTCTTCAACTTCGAATCTCAAATACACGACGCCTGGCATCATTGCTTCCTAGCACCGCATCCCGCTCGATATTTCACGCCACACCGACGCGCCGCAGACCTTGGAGACGAATCTGCCATGAGCAAACCATTGGCTTTCGGGCTCAACTTCACAAAAAAGCCCGGTGCATCGAAGCCGGCCCCACCGAAACGAAAGCCTATGTTTGGTGGCGACGACTCAGACAATGAAGACGCCAGTGCTGAGGGAAAGAGCGAGGAAATCGGCGAGTTCGATGATTTTGGTGGTCTCTCATCTTCCAAGAATACCAAATCAAAACCCTCCAAACTCAAGAATGGGCCACCATCACAGCCCCCAAAGCTGAAGGCCAAGAGCCAATCCAGCGCCATGTTTGGCGATCTTTCCAGTGCCCTCGAGGCGCGCAAGAATGCCGAAGCTGCCGCCGAACTCGATGCCAGTGTCTACGAGTACGATTCTGTTTACGACTCCCTTAAGCCCCAGAAGAAGGTCACTAAAGAAGATGAGGAGCGTCGACCAAAGTACATGCGCAGCCTCATGGAGGCGGCAGAAGTGCGCAAACGCGATGCCCTCATCGCTGAGGAGAAGAAAATCGCCAGAGAACGAGAGGCTGAAGGTGACGAGTATGAAGGGAAGGAAAAATTCGTGACAGAGGCATACCGCAAACAGCAAGAGGAAAACAGACGGCTAGAGGAGGAGGAAAAGCGAAGAGAAGAAGAGGAGGCAAAGAAGAACAAAACCGGTGGCATGTCTGCATTTTACAGACAGCTGCTAGACAAGGATGAGGAAAGACACGCCGATGCTGTCAAGGCAGCAGAGGAGAAGGCCAAGAGTGGCATTCCAGAGGAAGAAGTGGAGGAAGAAAAGGAAACAACCCAGACGGATGCAGATCTCGCCAGGGAACTCAACGAGAAGGGTGCGTCGATTGCCATCAACGAAGATGGGCAGGTTGTCGACAAAAGGCAGCTCCTAAAGGGCGGTCTCAACCTCGGTGCCAAGAAGAAGGAATCGACCCAACGAGAGGCAGAACGACCCATGGAAAGGCCACGAAAAGAAATCATGGGACACCAAGTTGGTCGGAAACAGGCTATGCGAGAACGACAATCTCGCATGCTTGCTGAACAGTTGGAGCAGTCTTTGAAACGAACAAGGGAAGACGAAGAAGCCCAACGGCAGGAAGCCGAGCGCGCCAACAAAAGTCGCAAGACGGAAGGAGAAATATCAAGCGCTAAAGAGCGCTACCTCGCAAGAAAGCGGGCTGCGGAAGAAGAGAAAAAGAAGGCGGCTGTCCAAGGAAATTAGATACCCAAAAAAGAAGATTTTTCTGTTTGACATGACTGTCTAGGCATTATCCTTGCCAGACAGCTCAAGCTCGTCTATGTCTTATGATCTATTCTCCCAGTCCAATGTCCAACCCATCGTATATGGTCTCGTTTCCTCCGCGGCAAGTTCACACCGGTATGCCTAGCAAGACGCAAAGCCACCACTATCACACCCAGATGTATTGTCACAATATGATACAATCATTGCGGTTCGCTCCGCTCCGCACTTTAGGAAGAGGTCGTAATAAAATATGCCCAGTCGGGGGCTCTGTGGAATCATTTCGGTGGGCAATTTAGTGGCCGTTGGCCTGCTCCTGTCGCAGACGAGCAATGTAGGCCGAGTTGACCTGGTTCCATGCTGCCATGTACTTCTCCATGCACGAGGTCATGCAGGATTGCTCGCCGCTTGAGAGAGAGGTGCCAGGCTTGGGGACGCACTTGTCGAAGCAGTTCTCCTGGAGTTTCTACAGAATGGGGAAATGTGTTAGTATTCTCTCCCTTCTTCTATAGCTTTTTTTTTTTTGTGACCACCATCTATAAATGGATGAATCGGATACTGGTGGGTGGGCGGAAAATCTCGATTGGTTGGGAGTGTGTACCTCAATGAGGACGCGGGCGTTGGCCATGTTGGCCTCGGCCAGGACCTGCTTCATAACAGCCTGCTTGACGGCGCTGGAGTCCATTTTGGCAGATTTGGGGTGGGATGGTGACGATTGTGCTGGCTTCCTCTCTGGGCCAGGAAACGAAAGCTTGAGGCCTATCACAACGGCTAGAATCTTTGATGCTCGGATAAATGGATAACCCGACACCTGGCTAAGCCCTTTTCATGTGATGTGGGTCAACCATTGCGGCGCTGCTATCAAACACCCAGAAGCTGATGGAGTGGTCACAGTCGGCGAGGTCGACCGTCAACAACCATGCGTCTTCAGCTGCTTATTGGGTGACTTTGAACTAATTCTTTGACTGGGTTGGCGTGAATTCGTCCAAAAGTGGAACCTAGCGTCTCCTTCGCTTGCAGTCTCCCCAACACTCGCGCCATCGTGTCGCAACGTCAGCAATCCATTTTATCCATTGGCGTTGCGGCTACGGTTGCAGATGCCAGTTCTGAGGGTATCTGGATTACCAAGCTCCTGCCCCCCACCCCTTAGTATTTATATCATGTACGATGTCAAATCCGCTGCGCTCGTTTTGTGTACTTATACGTATATACATACCTACATAAATCCCCCGCAATTTAGCCCTCGTTTTGACTTGGTCGTGCATAAGTAGTATTGGTATAATCCATTCTCTATACATTCTCTGTACCTCTGACTGCGGTTTCTTTTTTCCTTTTTTTTCATTAGTTTTTGGTTGCCATTCATGTTGAAAATGGCCCAAACGGAGATGAATGCTCTTGTCATTGAGACCAGAGATGGGTCACCAGCATTGGTGCAGAAGAAAGTGCCCCTCCCACCCATTGGTCCAAATCAGGTTCTTGTGAAGTTGGAAGCTGTCGCACAGAATCCAACAGACGGTATACCCATTTTAATTGAAGTTACATCTGAATTAGGCTAACTTACTTTGACAGTTCAGGCCTTTGATAAAAAGATCTTTGGAGACGGTGCCATCCTTGGATGCGACTTTGCTGGCACAGTTGTTGAACGTGGATCTCAAGTCACTCGCCTTCAGAAGGGCGACACCATTGCGGGTGTTATCTGGGGAGGTACCGCAGAATCGGTCCCTCCATTACTTTTCACCATTTACGCTAACTTGATTAGGCGAGATCAATGGAATTGGAGCATACAGCGAATACACTGTTGCTCATGAGCACATCTGCTTCAAGGTACCTAAGGGCATCACCCTTGCGCAAGCAGCAACAATCCCGTTGGCATGTATAACCGCCTGCCTGGCCCTTTTCTCAAAGGACAGCTTGGGAATTGATCGAAACTCGGGTTCCAACACATCTCTCCTTGTGTGGGGAGGCAGCTGTACGTGATTGGAACCTTTCGCGATGACAGGTTGAAGGTGTTGACAAATCACAGCTAGCGTTGGGCAGTACGCTGTGCAGATTGCTAGGCTGCACGGCTTCAAAGTCGTCGCCACATGCAGCACCCGACACTCCAAGCATGTTTGTTCACTGGGAGCAGATTACACATTTGACTATCGGGACCCAGATGTCGTTCAGAAAATCAAGGAGGTGGTGCCCGACATCAAATATGTCTTCGACACTATTGGCAACGAAACCTCGTCTATCTTAGGCTCCCAGACAATTCACGAAAGTGGAGGGATGCTCTGTACTGTGCGACCAGGCAAAATCTTCACAGAAAACGTGACAAAGCAAACCAAGGTTAAAGATGTAATTCTCTGGACTTGCTTCTTTAGGGAGCTTTGGTACAAGGACATTTACTATCCGGTGGGTCTATCAATCCGTGCTAAGCTTTGAGGCCGGGTAGGGACTAACAAAATGCTAGCCCAGCGAAGCTGACCACGAGCTTGCCGCCGAGTTTTGCAATAAGCTCCCAACACTGATTGAGGAAGGGAAAATTAAACCCAATGCTGTGAAAATTCTTCCGGGCTGGCTTGATGCGATCGAAACTGGCTTTCAGGAGCACCGTGATGGGAAGATCTCAGCAACCAAGTTAGTGTATGAGCGGCAGTCTTCTGCTTAAATGTCGTACCCTAATCAGTCGACTCGGGCCGGCTTTACAAGTGCCCGATTTGCTCCTTGTGATTTACGAAATAAATTTATAGGCATGATACAAAACCATAGTCTCAAAATCAGAGGCAAAAATGAATAACAAGTGCACATGTCTAAGCGATTAATCTGCTGTCTCACCAACAAGAACTGTGGCGCGTTGTGGCGCCTCAGGCACGCACGCACACACCACAGCGGTGCATTAAACGTGCCCCTAGCCTCAGTGCCAGGGCTGGCAGGGGGGCAATGAGCCGCTGCCAGGTCTCCTACAGTGGAGAGCACCTTAAACGGGTGCCAGTCAACGTGAAGAGGACACTTATGCTAGCCGGCGCCAGTTATCCCCTACCCACAACGTCACGACGACGTCCAACTTCCAACAATCAACCCCGAACTACGGTCACGTTGACGAGCCGGCGTGCACCTCGACATAACGACCGAGTCACGATCCGGATTGGCCCTGCTTTCTTTGTGCGCAAGAGCTTGGAACCAACGGTCTCTAGCCACCATGCGGCTGCCTTCGCTATCAGCCCTGCTTCTCGGCGCCTTCGCATGGAGTGCGAGCGCCTTGAGCCACGATGATGAGAACATCAAGGGAATTACGGTATGAGCTACAATGCCTCGAGAGGCTACGATGGAGGCTCTTTGCTGACTTGTCCTTCTTTTTCTAGCTGAGGACACACTCCCTGCAGCAGGTTCGTTGCGACGCACGCGATCACCCCGACTAGACTACCGCTTGGCTAACACGGCTACTTGACAGCCCTATCTCGACTCGGACATGCAAAGTCGATGGTACGACTTTGGCGGAGACACGATTGTGCGAACCGACTCGTATGCCACCTCGTACCCCGACCGTTGGAGGAGCAATTGATTGACTGGATCTTAGCTACATCCGACTGACTTCGGACCGCCCGTCGCAAACAGGATGGATGTATTCTCGAGTGCCTCTCACCGCGACCAACTGGATGATCGAGGCCGAGTTCAGGATCTCGGGAAAGAACCAGCTCTACGGCGATGGCTTGGCCATGTGGGTTACCCGCCAGCGCGCGCAGGCCGGTCCCGTTTTTGGTGGACCTGACAACTTCGAGGGTTTGGGCATTTTTATCGACACTTACAAGAACAACCGTCCCGGTGTCGTCTTCCCCTACATCAGCGCCATGGTCGGCGATGGAAGCAAATCCTACGACAAGGCCCACGATGGGAAGGGTACTGAGCTGGCTGGCTGCTCGGCTCGTGGCATTAGACACGCCAACATCCCCACCAAGCTTCGTCTGACCTACTTCCAGGACAAGCAGCTCAAGTTGGAGCTCCAGTACAAGAATGAGGATGACTGGCAGCTCTGCTTTGAGACGGAGGAGCCCCCGTCCATCCCTAACATTGCCTACGTTGGTTTCACTGCTGAGACGGGCGAGCTCAGCGACAACCACGACATCATCTCTGTGACGGCCAAGAACCTGTACCACCAGCCCGGCTCCAAGCCCCAATCCGGAAACAAGCAGCGCAAAACCAAGAACAAGAACAAGAACTCGGAAGGCGGAAGCTGGACCTGGTTCTTCACTAAGATCATCCTCTTCGTCTTGGTTCTTGGTGGTGCTTATGTGGGATTCACTGCCTGGCGGGCAAAGAACAAGGCGCACCGGTTCTAGATGTCGCCTAACTCGGTGGCGGGAGGTGTACAATAATTTAGCGCAGGACACTAAACGGTCATCGCTTAATCCGGATTCTGTGCACCTTTGTCTGAATAACCTGGGTCGCAACGTAGCGGGAGGTGGAGAGTTGGCAATCTTCAGGGTGCGGTAAAATCGCCCAGCGGAAAAGGAAAAGCCGGACGAGGGTCGTTTCTGTATGTTCCCTTATCTTGTCATGGCGGAATGGGTGTGGGGTGTTTGTAAGTATTTTTGAGAATGGTTTCTAAGCAATGTATGTCGAAAAGAGAGAAAAAAAATCCATCTACCTCATGGGCCAAGCTACCACTCGGGAGACGATATGTGTGGGAGGAATATGAGGGAACCCCAACCCCATCGATTTTTTGTGAGGCTGGAAAAGCCGATAACTGGCTGTAAGGGCGTCATGAGATGGTCATTGACTTTGGTGTTACAAGCCAAGCGATGTGCATATTCGACGTCATTGCCTATTTGGTACTGTGTGTGTGGCTTGATTTGGGGGTTGAGGCTGCGATTCCATTCCCCGACTCAGGCATGACCGCAAACGGGCAGCAACGGACACAGGAGAGTGCATAGTGCACAGCAAAGGATGATTGTTCAGGACGGGGCATCCAGGGTTGCATAATTCTACTTGAACGCTTCCTAGCCCCTCTATGCCCGTCACCTCGCCAATTGTCCGGCCCCCCGCTCCCATCAGCAGCTGGACATCCCATGTCTCCCACGTTCCTGTGCGAGGGCACTAAGCCCGAGGCGGGAGTCGATCGGCCGGACCCAGCGGATCGGTGTGCCTAAATACTGCGATGAGATAGGCGGCACGATGGCGAGCTGGTGGGCTCTGGGGGGCGGCGGCTTGGGAAAAGGTGTTGGATGCTCGCTTGGGAGAGCCGATGCAGACATTGACGAAGGGTGGCGAGGGGTGGGGGGCCCACGAGAAGGTCCCGAAGCAGTCGTGTTCGTCAAAAACGAAAGCAACGGATGAGAAGATGCATCAGAGTTGGGTCAGCAGCTCTAGCTATTCCGCCAAATAAACTGGCCTCGAATGAATGGGGTTGGCGGGAGCTTCCGTGCTACAACCATGGAGCCATGGAGCCTTGCGAAGCTCTGTGTCTCATTCCAACGCGTGCAGTTGTAGAGCAGAGCATCCCCCTTCAGCTGCCGCATTTGGCCTCAAATGCTCCGCTTAGACTTCATCTCATACTAGTTAAACAGCATCTTGTCGCCGCACACGAGGCATGCAGTATTACTTAGCAAATTTGCTTTTTGTCTCGTCCGTCGAAAGCAGAGCAGCGTCACCATCCTATCGCACAACACACAAACAACGACATCACTGCCTGCCCCCTCTCTCCTACACCCACGTTCTCCTACCAACCCCATCTTCCTCTGCCGCCTCTTACTCGCTTTTCTCTCTTCTCTCGGCGCAACTTCCTGCTGGGACCGCAGATCGCCCACCGACCAATCGCCCGCGGTAAAAGACGAGCCCTCCCAGCCTGCTATCCCCATAGCCCGCCCCGCCTGTCGTCTTGGGGCTCAATCGCCGAAGAAGCAAGAAGAAAGAAAAAGAAAAGAAAAAAGGCGCTTGTTGACGCAAGCGCACGACCCCGAGCTGAGTGCTATCTCTACAAGTCCTGCAGCATTGTAACCTCTGGTACAGTGTCGGCCTAGGCTAGGGAGCACCGCTAGATCTGGGCGGGAGAGAAGAAAAAAAGAGGGGCGAAGCTCTGGAAAGCTACCTTGGTTTGGTTCGACTACGATTAGAGAAAAAAAGCAAAGGGAAGGGAAAAAAGAAAGGAAAGGCGTTGCTCACAAGCACAGACGAATATTACCCGAAGTCTACGTTGTCGTTCGAGCTTGGGACGGCTGGGGATGATCCAATTGCAGTAGTGGAATGGGCAGGGAAAAACAGACGCTCCTTGTTCGCCAAAGCACAACATCAAAGAACCCACGCAATTGGCACCACACCTCTCACACACAACCAACCCACTACGAAGTACACGCACACACAACCAACCCACTACGAAGTACACGCACACACAAACCCACCTCCACCTCCACCACGCCCGGAGCTGGAAGAGCGCCACACAGGCAACGACGGACCACAGAAGCATCACCGTCGCTATCGTCATCACCGCAGCAATCGCCCAACTCCCTGTTATTCACCACGGTCCACTGGTGGGGGGATCGCGTGCCACCGACTGTCTCGTCTACCGAAAACCGGCTCAGCACGTTCCAGCAGCGGCTGCTGGCTGAAGAGCTGAGAACGAAACCCGTCGTTGTGCTCCCGCTCCTGCTTGCGATCTGAGCTTTGGTCAGAGTTCCCACAATAAGCGCCTCCGCTAAGACTCGGCCAGGTACCTTGCAACGAGTACCTCGAGTGTGTCTTAGGTGACCTCACTGACGCAGTTTGACCCCCGCCACGCCCTGGCATCAGCAAGAGGACGAAACAAAGGCTTCAATCCTCCCCCTACCCTCCACTCTCCCTTGTCCTCCACCTGAGCTGCGCTTTTGGTCTGGGAGGCTTCATACTTGCATACATTGTTGTACCCTCGAGCATTGTCACTCACAGTTGCTTGTTTTTTTTCCGTCTTGGTTTTTTTTTCCCCAGGCGGCTGAGCTGTCTGATCCCTCCCTCCCCCACGACCGGCGCCGCTTTGTCCCCTTCCGGCCTCCATCGCCAATCACCCAGCCATCACTGGACTATCACGACTTACTGCGTGTCGGGAGTCAGTCACTCGGTAGCTTTCCGCTGAGACGAGCTGTCACTACCGCACACCCACAGACACGACCGGCGCAGCGGTGGCCGATCTACAGAGACTCTCTGGCTCAATTCCGTCTCTTGCTGGTTACCATTCGGCTTCGCTTTGGCTGTCACCTCGCTCCCCGCTTCTCGCTCGGCCACCCCCCCTCCCCCCCTCACCTCCCCGCCAAGCGCTCCGTCGCCTTCTTTGTATTTATCTCCTCCCACTGACCAACTTCCCCCATGCCTTCTCTGGGGTTTCTCAAGAAAAAGCGGACCAGGGACAACGACCCCTCGGCCTCGAATCCGACCAGCCCCGTCACGCCCACCTCGTCCGCGCCCAGGTCCACATCCATATCCAAGCCCTTTAGTTCGCTGCTGCCGCGCTCTTCAGCGTCGACTACCTCGCCCGTTACGACGCCCACTGCCTCGACCTTTTCTCAAGCTCACCCAAGCAACGCGCTTTCCGACCCGGCGGTCATCGAGGCCGAGCATCAACAGATGAATCCCGTCAACGTCCATGCTGCCACATACACGACGGCGGGTTCAATGCACGACTCCCAGAACCTACCCAGCATCAGTAATCTCATCAACCCCCAGCATGATGCGTCGGGCAACCTTTATCCTAATCCAAACAACCTCCAACCTTATCCGATAGAGACCCGACCCCAGACAATTAGTCCCGGCACCGACGCGGCCCACCTCCAGCAGCAGCAACTCCAGGCAATGCCCCAGCCCACAATGCAGCAGCAGCAGCAACATCAGGACCAGTATCCGCAGCAGCAGGCGCAACAACCCGCACAACAGAACGCCCCTCAGCAGCAGGCGCAGCAACCTGCCAACGGCTCCCAGATGCGTGTGACAAAGGGCAAGTACTCGCTGGGCGACTTTGAGATTCTGAGGACGCTCGGCACTGGTAGTTTTGGTCGAGTCCATCTAGTCCAATCAAAGCACAACCAGCGATTCTATGCCGTCAAGGTGCTCAAAAAGGCCCAGGTTGTCAAGATGAAGCAGGTTGAGCACACCAACGACGAGCGCCGCATGCTGAGCGATGTGAAACATCCTTTCCTCATCACACTATGGGGCACGTTCCAGGACCTCAAGAACCTCTACATGGTCATGGATTTCGTCGAAGGCGGTGAGCTCTTCTCCCTTCTAAGGAAATCAGGCGTACGTCTCCCCTCCCTCACTCTTTCCCGCCAATCCCAAGGCTTACATCATTGATATAGCGATTCCCAAATCCCGTGGCCAAATTCTACGCTGCCGAGGTGACGCTGGCGCTGGAGTACCTGCACTCGAAAAACATCATCTACCGCGACCTGAAACCCGAAAACCTGCTCCTCGACAGACATGGTCATCTGAAGATTACGGATTTTGGTTTTGCGAAGCGAGTGCCGGACAAGACATGGACACTCTGCGGTACTCCCGATTACCTGGCGCCCGAAGTAGTCTCTAACAAAGGATACAACAAATCTGTGGATTGGTCAGTCGAGCACGCTTCGCACTTTGGTGTGGGACAATGAGCTGACATGGGAGCGCTAACTAGGTGGTCATTGGGAATTCTAATCTACGAAATGCTGTGCGGCTACACTCCTTTCTGGGACAGCGGATCCCCGATGAAGATTTACGAAAACATTCTCAAGGGCAAGGTCAAGTATCCGGCTTACGTGAACCCAGATGCTCAGAACCTGTTGGAGCGATTGATCACGGCAGACCTCACCAAGCGTCTTGGTAACCTATACGGTGGCCCGCAAGACGTCAAAAACCACCCGTGGTTCGCCGAGGTCACTTGGGATCGTCTGGCTCGAAAGGATATTGATGCGCCATACACACCACCAGTTAAAGCAGGTGCTGGAGATGCCAGCCAGTTCGACCGGTACCCTGAAGATCCTGAGAAGTACGGGCAGACGGGAGCATCCGACGAGTAAGTTCATTGCCATATCTCAGTGCCAACGGAATGCGCTAACGCACGTGCAGGTATGGGCACCTGTTTACGGATTTTTAAGCGTGCACTTAGGAGTAATGTGTTTGGGATCCTGGGAAACCGTATTAGGGGCTAGAACCTGGCAGAACAATGGGCCCATGGGTGACAGAGCCGACTGCGCCTGTCACGAAGCTGCGATGATGTAAGCCACGCAGTGGCCACGTTGAAGAGGCCAGGTTTTTTTTCTTGTCCCCTAGTTATCCGAGCTAAAGCCATAGCTGAGGCTTGTACATGATCGAATGCTTCAATTCGTCAAGGGTAAAGTAGCGCGGGATGGTTAAAGACCTAAAAACTGGTTGAGAGCGAGTCTTTTCAAGGTCGCAAGGCAAGGCAATTGGTCTCCGGATAGAGAAACAGCTGTATTGAGCAACTTTACCTATCAGTCCAGTAATAGCAGGGCAAAAATGCAAAGTAATGATCTTGTACTATATGGAGTTCATACACTCGTGTAGCCTATGCTCCGCCTTAGCTTCTTGGCGTGAAGGGCTAGTCGAGCTTGTGTGGGGTCATGGGAGCTTGACACCCAATCTCTAGGACAGATGTGCATGTATGATTATATAAGCACGTATGGATGCTGCGATCTTGAACTTTGGGGACATTTTTGGTGTTTGGAAGACGTCGGGGAGGATTTGAGTCTGGGAACACGGAATGGGGCTGACGGGAGGGTATTTTGTCTCAACTGGCGGTGAATTGGGGTCTCAGCATGCTCCGACAGGTTGAAGGATGCAATTGAGATGGGACCGTAGATAAGCTAGGTTGCGACCCTGTCATGGTATTGGAGCGGATACTCAACAAGAGAAGTGAGTAGTGTAAGTGTACGTGGGTCAAACAAAATGTCACTAACGGTCAGGTCAAGGGAGAGGGGGCCGGTAGGGAGTGAGAGAGAGAAGGGGAGCAAACGTTGTCTTGGAGATGGCACAGACAAGATTATCAGACAAGATCATTAGACCAGAAGTCATACAATAGAGGAAGGTGGGGTTTCATGTTGTTTGAGTTAGACATGGTCCTTATATCCAAGAAAATGCAAATTTCTGGTTCTATTTGCGTGGTTGGCACTGGGCAGAGGGAGCCATGCTTAGCCAATCAGTTCAAATTGCCTCGACGCAATGCACTGTGAGAGGCATACGTTACGTTTGAGCAGGTACGTGAATGAAGGGGACATGACCCTGCTGCACCAAGGTTCAAAAGAAATTGGCATTTTAATTAACACCAGAAGCGACTGTTGGGTCGTGTGTGCGTAAAAAAAAAAGTGGCGAGGCTGGGGCGAGGAGCGCGGGGCGCCAGCCAGCTAAGCATGGGGATCGACAGCGTCGATATGAGAATGGTACATAACACAGCTGGCACAGCCCAGGGCGGCGCGGTGTGCAGGCTCACGGCTTACTGCGCAACGAATGCGTCCTGGCGCCCTCCCTCGTCTAACATTGGGTCAGTGACATTCAGGACAGGGAATGCGAACCTTCTTTTGACCAACGTCGATCTCTCCTCCTTTGAACCAGTTTCCTCAATTTCCCACTCGGCCTCGAATCAAGCTCTAGCCCAGCCCAAGCACCGTCAGAAGGAGACGGCCACGGCCACAATGGAGGATTTCATGTTCCGCCTGTTCCTCGACGACTGTCGCGTCGTCGCCGAGGACACAAGCTACCTGGAAATGTTCAATTACTCGGTATGCACTTTCTTTTTTATCCCGCTCCCGCATTCAGCCACACCCCAACCCATTTCTAATCCGGCTCCCCGATTGCCTCAGGATCCATTCTACAACTCAATCGAGGAACACTCGCTCACCCACGACGAGTTTGAGAACTTCCTTCACCGACGGGTATGTTTTTTAACTCCTCCCGCGGTGCCTGATGGCAGCCACAGCTCATCCCGGAGTCAACTAACCGCTGTTTGCCAGGGCGCCTTTGCACCTCCCGACAACCTGCGGGCAACCACCAAGCTGCTGGGCGGTATTCGTCTAATGTAAGTTGCCGCCGCTCTCCCACCGGATTGGCAGACCTAGGCAGAGCCTCTTCTGACACGCCACGCCAGCATCCAGAAAAATGCAAAGGACAAGGACACGTTCAGCTCAAAGGTCATCTCCCTGCCCAAACCCACATACGAGTCCATGGTTCGTCACATGAAGCTGCCTTTTCGTGCCATTGAGACAACCGCCGTCGTGGGTCCCTTCTTCTGGTCATCTGAAAACCACGATGACTACGATCCCCACTTACGTACGTCTCTCCCCATCTCTCCAAAGAAGGATGGATTTCTTAGTAGAGGAAGAAAAAGAAAACTAACAAACAGCCATTAGATATCATTTATCGCAAGTCTGATGTCCGTAAAAAGGGGAAAACCCGCGGTTGGGAGATGATGCTGTCGCACTCGTTCAAGACCAACATCACGACGGGCTTCATCAAGGGCACCCCCAGCTCCGAGGTGGAAAAGGCGCTGGACCACCTCAGAGCGTGCGTGTCACAGATCGGGCACCCGCTGCTGCTGCCCGTCATCATGTTTGCGTACGACCTGTCGCCTGGCAATGACCAGAAGCAGCGCGACGCCCGCGACTGGTTGCGGCGGCTGGAGAACGCCGTCAGCCTGCGCAGCGAAGTCGATGAGGCCGAGCAGTACTTCCAAGACGGGTCCATTCAGGTCGATAGCCTCAGCCGCGACTTGGTCGAGTGCCACAGCCACGTCCTGTGGAAGCGGCCCCAGGCCTACCTGGCCATCGCAAAGGAGATAGAGAAGGCCATGACCTGCTTCCAGGCCCACTGGTCCGCCGCAAGGGACGACCAGATAGGCCCCACGGAGCGCGCCCACCGCTACGAGGTCGAGAAACTGCACCGCAGCATGACGTCCCGCATCGACTTTTACAAGGTCAAGCTGACGGGGCTGGAGAATTACATCCACATTACGCTGGAACGCCTCAAGGTCCAGCGCGAAGCGGTAAGCTCTGGCTTTCCCCCCTCGCCCTTCCCAAGAGAGATGTGTATGCCTACTAACTCGTAGTTTCTGATAGTTATACAACATCATGTCCCAGCGCGAGGCAAGGCTGAACCTGCAGATTGCCGGAGAGCAGCGGCGAATAGCCCACGCCAGCAAGCGCGACAGCACCGCCATGAAGACGCTATCCCTGATGGGAGCCCTTTTCCTGCCAGGCACATATCTGGCGTCTGTCTTCAGCATGACTTTTTTCAACTTTGGTGGTAAGAAAGACCCTGAAGCGAAGCTCCGTACTTTTTTTTTTTTTACAATTTGTCTACCTGCACCTAAGGAAAAAGAACGTTCTCCTGGACTAACATGTTTCACCCTGGGCTTTCCGCAGGCGGTGACAGCCCCATCGTCTCCATACAATTATGGATCTACTTTGCCATCACCATCCCCATTACCATCATTATCGTTGGTGTCTGGCTGTTTATGGACAAGCGCCGCATGAACCAGGCGAGGAGGGACGAGCAGGATCTCGAGAACAACATTGAAAAGATGGAGTCGGACATCATGTTTAGCCTGCGCCAGCGCACCATGAGCAAGGCCAACACCTGGAACACCACCATCACGCCGAAAGCGACTCCCAAGCCCTAGTTAACAGGGTGCTAAAAGCAAAAGAACAAGAAAACTAATGCGAGTAATCAAGGGACGTGGCCTTGAACGGCCAGAAAGGGTCAAGCTGCCTCCCCTTCCGTTCTCTCTTCGGCGGCTGGAATTTTTGTTGTTGGATTGGGTGGCCTTTTTTGTTTTCTGCACTAGTGCGATGACTTATGACTTACGAGCACGCACACCTACCGAACCGTGTGCCATGATATGAAATCATATGATACACTGACTACATATAAGTATATATATCCTAGAACTTTTGGCTACAGAAATGCCCATATTAAACCCCCCCGAGTCTCAATCTCCTGGATCTCGACCGAACTTGCAAACGTTGGCCGCCGTGTCGTGCTTCGTCCAATCCTTTATAATGCCTGTGTATCAAAAGTCTCGGCGATCCATGTCGCTCAAAACGCCGCAGCAGTAAACCTAGGTGGTGTGTTTCAACCATGGCCACCCTTCGAAAAAGAATTCCCATCTCCCAAACTCCGTGTACAATGCTTTCGTCCGCGCCGACTCTATCGAGCGATGCTCATTTCGGCGTATCCAATATTCGCAGGTGAAAATGGGAGAATAATTAAAACGTGCGTCCTTGTCAGGGACGTGTCAAGAAGTTTTAGAGACGGATCTGGCCATCCCCTCCACCAAACCATCTCCTGAAATCTGTCCCACCTCGGCTAGCGTTGGATTCGCCTGCCCCATCATCGTTGCCCATCCATTTGGGCTTCTTGATGCCTTGACCGAAATCCTGCATCCATTTAGGTGTGTCAATCGTGTCAATCGTGTTCTTCATACGGTGGCTGAGAATCTGGAAAAAGTTTTCATCCTCAGGAGCATCGTCCTCGTAAAGAGCAGCCGCGCCATGACGACGTCCATTGTTGCTGGGGCGGATGGGTGATCGAGCAGGCGATGAGGATGAGCCACGAGCCGAAGGGATTGAAAGAATGGGGGCGGAGCTGCCTCCAGCCGTGCCAGCAGCAGATATCCTAGAAATGGCGTCTTCGCGGCGGTGGAACAGCGTGTTACCGCCGAGTTCTCGAGCGATGAGATCCCTGCCTTCGCGCCAGGAACCGGTACCAAAGCCGGAGGGATTCTCCTCATCATCATCCACAACATCCATGCCCACAAAGAGACGCTTGACCTTGCCGTAGATTCCGAATAGGGTCGCAAGAACAGGGAAAAGGACGACAACAGGAAAGAGATCATCAAAGTAGCGACCCAGCGGCGTGAGGTCGATGAGGCTGCCGAGGAACTTGTAGAAGGTCGTCTTCTTGTACACCTCTGATGAGAGGAAGGTCATGAAATTGTATGAAAGCGGGATCGTGAGCTTGGCAATCTGCATCGCATACCAAAATGCCGATTCATGGGCTGTGTTTCGTCTGACCAGTGCACGACCACGCCAAACCTTGACTTCGGTCATAGAGATGAGCGCGGCGGCACACATATAGCAGATCCAGAATGCTGAAATGAGCTGACCGGCAAAACCAACCTCCGCTCTATCACCGACCCAATGATGGACGACACTGAGCCTGATGACAGACAGCTTAGGGAAAGCCACCTTGACAACCTCAGACCACACAATGCAAGCTGACGCAGCCGCCAAAAAGACTCCCAGGCAGATCTGGACGTATGGCAGCGCATGGTAATAGAAAAGATAGCGCGTGTAAGGGGTTAGAAAAGACGTCTTCTCCCACCATCCAGCATGGGGGGACACCTCGCCAAACTCCAGTTTCTTAGATGCGGCAGAGTCCAAAACCTTCTGAGTCTCGGCAGCCTCGGCCACAAGCCTACTCCACGCATTGACATAACGAGATCTGGTATGTTTCGCACGGACAAGCTTTCGAGTCAAGTCGGCAAGGTATTTTTCAGTAATGACACGGGGAGTGTTTGCCGACTCAGCAGCACCGCTCCCGCCGAACCGGGTTCGGGGCTGCGTTTGGGGCATATTCGCGATTTCCTGCAGCTCCTCGATCCAGTCTTGGAAATCCATGGCAGTGCCGATTTTGCGGCGAGCGAGTTCGGAGACTTGGACTTCGATGTCTTCGAGATTCACGAGAGAATCCTCCATCTGTTCATAGACCTTGGGTGCCTTGCCCTGCAGCCGACGCAATCGCGCACTGATTCGGGCACCTCGAATCAGACGTCTGGGAATCGATACCAAGCCGTGGCCCATCAAGTATATGGCGAGAACCAAACCCCAACAATATGCCAAGGCCATGATAAGGCCCTTGACGGATTCGAAATTGAAGCCGGAGGAGATGAAAAAGTAAATGAGGCCGATGGAGCCCAAGGATAAGACCATGGCGTGAAATTGGGCGTTGCCTCGAAGCGAGTACAGCAGCTTATCTTTTGGCTCTCGGTAGCCCGCATCGGAGTATTCGGCGAGAATAGGCAAGATGAACCTGAAGCGCCATGTCAGTAAAATCACATCCACCCCTCTCATGCCGCGCATACCAAGTCAGGGAAAAAGTAAGCCAATAAGTGATTCTCCAGGAAACCAAGAGAACTCTCTCGGGTAACCATATCCCGCGTGTATCATCGTCGCCAGGCGTTGCGCTCGAGGCGAGATCGATCGGGACGAGAATAATGACAATCGAGGGGAGCCAAAGGGCAAAGAAGATCGGGACGAGATAGAAAGCCGGCGTCGTCCGCAGCGGGAGATAGTATCGCAGAATGAGGAGGACAAGCAAGGAGATGATCAGCAGCGCGAAGCATGCAAACACACTGGAGCCAACTGGCGACGAACTGCTCGTAATCCGAATCATGGCGAAGGCTCGGGGCGCAAAGCCATCAGTTCTTGAATGAGGAAGCCTGGAAGAGAAGGAGTCCGCATTTGCCGATCGATGCTTGCGACAGCAGGGGCACAGGCCACTTTTGAATCAAGGTACCAAGGTACTTAGTTTCGAGGCCTGCAGCAGATAGAGGTAGGCAGCATTACATCATCCCGGGCCCTGCACATTAGCGCCTGAATTTTTAGGCTAAAGGCCTGCCCTTAATTGAATCGCGTGTGAGACGCGGTGGATTCTAGCCAAGCGCGTTTGGGGGCCGGCGCAACTTTGTTTGCGACACTCTCGCAGGCACGAATCGCGCACGCAGCATCCATCCTCCCTCGACTCGGCTCGATCCTTCACATCTAGCGTAGCATCGCATCGCATCGCATCTTTGTGCGCTCTTTTGGGTCGCTCGCCGCAATAGAAACCATGGCTGCCTTGCCAAACGCAGAGGACTGTAAGTAGACATTGCACGGTGCCATGTGCCACAGATAGTGCTGACCAGCTGGTTCTCAGGGCTGGCCAACGCCAACGATGCCATCAACATCAGCCTCGTCGCACCGTCGAAGTCTGGTCTCCAGAACATCGCAACTTTCTACCCCAAATTTACGTATCCAATTTTTGGCGATGAGGAGCAGATCTTCGGCTACAAGAATCTCAAGATCAGCCTGCGTTATCGTGCTAATGACATGCGACCGCACCTAAAGATTTCCTCCACCAGCAAGTTCAAGCCCGTCGGAGATGCAGAGCCTACAGATATTGCCGGCATTCTGGAGGAGGGGAACCATCTCCCCAAAAGTAAGTTTACGAGCCGTCGTTTTCGATAACTTTGACTAACCACACACACAGTCGCCTTCGTCAAGGGCAGCGACTTTGAGGACAGCTCCAAGCAGATGAGCGAAAACTGGACTCCCCCAGGTACCCTCCACACCACCTTCGACGCTCCAGATGGTCAATATGAGATCTGGCGAGGAAGCCTGGTCGACCCTGCTGTCAAACAGCTAAACACCCGCCTCCAAATCTTTGTTCCCTTCTTTATCGAGGGAGGCAGTTATATTGGGCAAGATCCTGAATCAGACTCGACCGAGCTGGACCTCTCTGATGCTGATCGATGGACCTTCTTCTTTCTGTATCAAAGGCAAAAACTGGCAGATGGCCAGGACACTTATGTTTTTGTGGGATATTCAACCATTTATCGCTTCTACTACTTCCAACCGCCCACCCCCCCTGCGTCTCCTCAAGACGAGTGGGAGCTGCCTACAGGCGACTTGGACTTGGCCGAGCTTCCTTGCAGGACACGTCTTTCCCAATTCATCATCTTGCCTCCCTTCCAAGGCAAAGGGAATGGCGCCCGTCTCTACAAGACCATTTTCGAACATTACCACAAACATGAACAAACTCACGAATTCACCGTTGAGGATCCAAATGAGGCGTTTGATGATTTGCGGGACGTCTGCGATCTAGAGTTTCTGCGCACCATTCCGGAGTTTAACAAACTGCGCGTCGATGCCAGTGTCACCATCCCAATGTCTGGTCCCATTCCCCAGCTCATTGCTGGAGGAAAGGATCTCGAGAGTATCCGCCTAAAGGCCAAGATTGCTCCTCGTCAATTCTCACGAGTCCTTGAAATGCACCTCATGTCTAAGCTGCCCCTCTCAGTACGACCAACAATGGCTCTAGATGATGAGATTCCTTCTCCCACCAAGGCAGACAAGCACGAGGAGAGACTATGGCAACTCATTGTCAAGCAGCGTCTCTACAGGCACAACAAGGATGTCCTCTCTCAAATTGAGCCCAGCGAACGCATCGAGAAGCTTCAACAGACCTTGGGAGGTGTCGAGCTAGAGTATGCTCGAATCCTCGCTGCAGCGGACAGGTCCTCTAAGCATTCCAAACCCAAGTCAACAAATGGTAAGCGAAAGCTCGATGAGGAGGTTGGAGAGAGCTCCAGCAAGAAGGCACGTGTAGAGGATGCGGAGGATGAGGAAGATGCTTAAACTCGGCGTGCATGTACATGGGAAGGAAAGCTCGGGTTCATTACAATAATGGTTAGGCGCAGCAAGTGAGGCATTGGGCTTTGAAAAGGAACTGTATTATGTAATAGCAATTGTACCTATATAACACCGTCTAAGTGAAGTAGCAAAACTGAGTGCTATCCCTAAAAACCCGCTTCAAGGCCTGCCAGGTACTAAATAAACTAAAGAATGGGCCCATTGGAGGTGGAGGCGTCAACTCTTGGGCATCTTGAATGAGGCCCGGTTCTGGCTCTCCAATCATGGGTAGGGTTTACAAGCCACGTTCAAACCAAAGCCATGTTCCGAGTCCAGCGGGGGCTTGGGTATCGGTGTCGTCTTGGTCTCAGTTGGCTTCATCCTATCTCCTCCGTCGTCGTTACAAGTTGCTTACTTGGTGTTGAACCGGGTGCCGTTCACCTGCTCAACACCCTTGCCAAGCTGGCTTGCTACTACGGCAGCTTCCCGCACAGCCCTGGAAACAGTACCTCGGACACCTCCCTCTTCCAGGACAAGAACGCCGCCAATGGTGCAGCCACCAGAGGTGCAGTTCTTCTCTCGAAGGAGGGCAGGGTGCTCGCCGTTTCGGACCAGACCAGTCATACCTCGCATCGTCTGCACGGCCATGCGCAGAGCATCGGAGCGAGGAATTCCCATGGCGACGGCACCGTCAATAGAGGCCTCGAGAACAAGGGCAAAGAAGGCGGGACCAGAGGCACAGAGAGCAGTTGAAGCATCCATGTTGGAGGCCGGGAGGTAGACAACGTCACCGATGCGCTTAAAGATCCAGGTGACGAGGCTCTCGGTTTCGGGGTCAAGAGGAGGGTTGTTCTCAGCAATGACGGTCATGGACTCGCGGATCACAGCAGCGGTGTTGCACATGGCGCGAACGATGCGGCATCGGCCATCCTCGGCGGGATCCTTGGAGGGAACAGCGCCGTGAAGAGCAATCTCGATGTCATCAACAGTCACGCCGGCGCACACGCTGATCAGGAGCTTGCCGTGCAGGGCCTTGGAAATACCGGGCTCGCTGAGAACGGTCTTGACATCGCCAGCCTTGCAAGACAGGAGAATGACCTCAGCCTGCTTGATAGCACCGATGTTGTCGTTGTGAAGAACCTTGAGAACAGATGAGTGCTCCCAGAGGCACTGCTTCACCCTCTTGGCACCGGCAGCAGTGCGGACAGAAGCAATGAAGCGCGAGGGCAGTCTCTGGGGCACCTCATCCATGGGGGTTGAAGTGCCGGACCTGGGCGTCTGCAGGGGCTTGGGGCCCTGCATCTCGGAAAGCGACGTCAAGATGCCGCTGAGAATAGCAACGCCCATGGTACCTGTACCAAACAACCCAATGAGTAACCTGGCCCTGCCACCAACATGGGATAGGGAAATATGGGGGGGATGGGGATGGGGAGAACGGGGAAGAGGGGAAGCTGGGGATGGGTGGCTACGGTACAGCACTGCACCATCTACACCAATACGGTGGACAGCATCCGTGCCGAAGACAAGATTCCATCACCGCATCTGCAAACATGGGGGAAGACTTACCGCAGCCGATGACGGCCAAGGTGAGGTCAGTAGACCCGGCAGCACCATAGGGAGTGAGAGCCATCGTGTTAGACATTGAAGCGATGGGTGTGGGAAATGGATTTTTATGGAGTAGAGTTTGCAGAGAGGTGAAAAGGGGATTGGCTATCACAGGTACTTGGATGTCAAAGGACAGAAGTACTGATAGGTAAATGAGTAAAAAAAAAGTTTTTCTCCAGTCGAAGAGGAAAAGTAGGTGTGGAAGGGAGGGCGAGGGGGAAAGAAGAGGAGGGTTAACGGGCGAGGATCAGGATGAAATTAAAAAGGAGTCCAGCCGACTTTTATGGCTGAGGGACAGATAAAAAGGAAAAAGAGGGTTTGGGCAAAGTGAGGGCATAAGCAACGACTTGTTACCTCATGGAAAAAAAACCCAGGCTACGGAAAGTGCCTCTGCTGCCCAATGCACAACGAGCCCCCCGTCTTATACCACGTACAAGTGACAGAAACGGATAAGGGGCAGCGAGGCAAAATGACACTCGTCGTGTGCTGGCAAAGGTCTCACCACTAAGATCAACGCGTCAGGAGATGATGAGGCCTCGACGATGCGTGTTATTTTCGCCCAGTTTCCGATTCTTTCCCAAGTTAGAAACCGACCCGCTTCTCAAAGAACTGATTCCCTGCTCGTGGCCACCCCCGGATGGGCTTGGATTGATTGCCCACGATTACACCTCACCGGAAACCCGATGCGGTTAGTGGGCTGTACTACACCTCTTCGGCACCCCCGGCCCGGGCTGACTCTGGCCAGGAACGCAGTTTTGCATTCAGGCACGGCACGAAGCATCAAGGGTGCCCGTTTTCGTTGTTGATGTCTCTCCCCGACCCGAAACAACCAACCGATGCTGTGTTTTCTGGGCTGAAGAGCAGGGTTCTTTTTTTCCCTCTCTGTTTCTCGTCAAGTGGGGCGTCGGAGCGCCTTGCCGCCTACACCGCCACACAAGCCACACCCGAAAAAGCCCTAGGTGTGCGCCCAAGGAGACCCGAAAGCGAAAGGTGGGAGCGCGGGGTGACAGAATACTTGAGGCACTTGGGAGGGTAAACAGGAATAGAGAAGCCCAAGAAGCGAATAAACAAAATGCCAACGGAAGGCGGATACTTTTGCCACAATAATAAGACGTGAAATAGGATTCTCCCGCCTTTGTTTAGTTCGTTTTCAATTTCCCTCTACTTCATCATCGCTTTTTTACATTGCCGTACCCCCCCAAAGTTTGTCCCTTGTATCATGTATTCTGTCACCCGCTCATAGTAGCACAGACTCCCGTCAGACGCCGCCCGGGCAACTCAGGTCCCCCACTATTGACGACAATCCATTCATCCTCGTCCAATCCATCCAATCCATGCACCTTGGACCCTCCGAGGTTTTAGTCGTGACAGCTTCATGCGCCAGCTATCGCTGAACAGCCGAAGTTCCGAGACACTCCCAGGGTATCGCCACTAACCATCTCACTCATCACACGGGCACCTGCGCAAGCAAGCACACCCTGCAACAACAGGCACCGAGGCAGTCCGCCATCCCGTTCACCATGGCCGATCCCTTCGAAGTGCGCATGCGCTTCACCTCGCAGCTGCAGCATCTCAACGCTTCCGTTGCCTCTGCGCAAAAGGCCGCCCAGTATGCCCTCAAGTACAAGGATATGGACGAGGATCTGCACTCCTGCATTCTTGAGCAGCTCGAGCGAGTAAGTGTCCCCGCGCATCACATCGCCGCTTACCGAGCTAGATGCTGACACAGCCCCCAAGAACAACATGAACACCCGTGCCAACATCATGTACTTCATTGAGCACTTTCTCGACATGGCGCAGCGAGACGGCCATGCCGAGTACATTCGGTTCATACAACGTGACATTATTCGTGTCGTGGACGCTGTTGCCCCGGATGATGGTTCCGGCGCCGCTAACGTGAAGGTCGTACGAAAGGCAAGTTATACACCTTGGTATACAAGTGTATATTGGAATGAGCTCCATTCATCCTAACTAACTCCCTCGATAGGTTCTGCAAGGTCTTCTTGGGAAAGGTTATCTGGAATCCCAGGCAGTTATCCAGATTGAGGATGTCATCAAAGAACGGGAAACCAATGCCGATGACCTTGGTCTGGCTTCGCCAAACGGTGATGTCGAGATGACCGATATTCCTCCTTCACAAACCATTCCTAAGCCGGGGCGACGCAGTGCCCCTCAGCGTCTGGAAAAACGCCAGATCGAGCAGCGTATTGAGGAGGATCGTGAGCGTCACAAGCGGGAGCGCGAAAGTATCTGGGCCATTCCAAATATGGACAATGCTGAGATGGACAAGCTCTGGGACGAGACCAGTGACCTAGGCGAAGATGATGATGTACTCATCAGTGAGGAGTTGGCCGATTTCGAAAAGGAAATGGAGGCGCAGCCTTGTAACCATCACAAGGCTTCCAATGGCACTCGGCATTGATCACATTCCCAACAGTATTACGGGCGGCGTTCGGATCCAAGACATAGGTTTATTTGCAGGGTTTTTTAAAAAGTAACAGAGATACCCGGCGGTTATTACTTTTTGGTTCGGAGAGGGAAAACAGATTCCAATGTGTCATGTCACTGCATTCTAGCATTGGATAACAGAGCAGAAATTACATGACCCATAACTGCATCATTGTCGTTCACGCTGCGCCACTTTGAAAAGTGTAATTGTTCTTAGATACTAGTACACATGGTTTTGTACATACGATCCAGCCTCTATCGTCCCAGCTCGTCCGTTTCTCATTGTGGTCGTGATCATTTTATTCCATAACCACGGTGGCACCGAGCTCCTTCATCGTGGCAATAATCTTCTCTGCGTCCTCCTTGGGGACATTCTCCTTCATCATCTTGGGTGCGCTCTCGACGAATTTCTTGCTGTCCACCAAGCTCAGACCGAGCATGTTCTTGACCTCCTTGATGACCTTGGCCTTCGAGGCGGCGTCGAATGCTGACAGCTTAAGGGTGAAGAGGGACTTCTCAGCGGCGGCGGGAGCAGCCTCCTCAGCCTCCTCGGCGGCGGCGGCAGCAGGGGAGGTGGCAGGAGCGGCGGCAGCGAATCCGCCTATGGGCATATCGGGGATGTTGAGCTTGCTCTATTTAAATGGTAAAAAAAAGGAAAAATCAGGTCAGCCGATGTTTCCATGCACCAATTGGGCCACACGCCGCCTTACCTTGAGGCTGGAGACGAGGTCGGCCGTCTCGAGGAGGGTGAGCTGGCTGATCTGGTCGACAATGGTCTGGATCTTGGGGTTGACGGGGGCTTCGGCCGAGGTCGAGTTCCACCTTCTCGAGGCGGCGGAGGCACGGAGGAGCTGTGCGGGGGGCCGAGCGGCGCTGGCGGATCGGAGCTGGCGAGCGCAGCTCTGCGCGGCGTACCTGCAAGACATGGCCATTGTTTCTGGGGAGGATTGGGCTGAGAGCTGGCTCAATTCGTGGTGAGGGTCGTCGCGTGCGGGCGTCTGAGGGAACGTCTTGAAGTTTTTCGAAGCTGTCGACAGTCTTGGGCGGGCTAGCGCTGTTGTCACGTGTGTATTTTATGGCCCGTGCTTTTCGAAAAATCAAGCCACTCATGCCACCAAGAACAGTGTCATGAGCAACCATAATCCATGCCAAGGCATGTACCAACGCGATTTTCTGAATTCTGTGTTAGATATTCTTTTCTGTCTTTTATTCTAGTCGCCTTTATCCCCCCATTGGTCGTTACAGCCCGGTGGATATGAGGAATCAACGACAATCTATTTTCGTATGTCCCGCTGTGAGACCACTAATGGTGGGGTGAAGTTTAGCAAGCCGGCAATTAGTAGTGGTTCCTACCAAAGGGAGGCTGTATATGTACAACACCAATTATTTCTAAGGATTTCTTTGCTACTGGTCGTTTATTTATTTATTCATCTAGTTTTATTTGCTGCAGTGTCGGTTTATATTTGTCTAATTCATATGGACTTGGCCTTAATTCAACCTGTCAACCCATTCATGTTAACTATTTGCGTTTTGAATTCTCACAGTCAGGGTTTTAACTAAAGCACATTTTAATTCAACAATTCGAAAGCATATAAACAGGCGCATAGAAAAAATAGCCAAACCCAGGCCCAACCATGAAAAAGCATATCAACATCCATACTCGCACATAGCCTACACATCGATTCTGATCGAATGCGACCCATTTGGGAAACCTTCAGGGTAGCTTCAGCTGGCTTGAGTGGGTCGTTAGCCTGACCCGGAAATTTGTGGTGCCAGCGCCGAAAAAAAGATCCCTGCATCTCGAAAAAAAGTTCCAAGACTGCATGTGAGGTGAATGAAATCAACAGCTACGACAGCGAAAATCGTCGACACAGACTCAATCATGGCCATGGTTGACGTCTCGCGGCAGAGGAGGTCGCTCCTTCAGGATGCGACTGTGCTGGAACATCTGCCCTCAGAATTACTGGCCATTATCAAGGACCAGTCGTCAACGAAGCTGCTGGATGCTGTTTCACAAGCGGCGCTCATCCCGTCACTTACAGAGAGAATCTTTGTGCATTTCGAGAAAGTCTTTCCCGACATCTGCGCACGATGGATTCTGACACCAGACAACGAGATGCAGCGGAGGCAAATATACTCTGCACTTGCCAGATTGTTGCCTTTTGCGCCCTTCCTTTCGGATTTTTTTGAGCGCCCATCCCAAGGTCAATCAACATCGACTAGCCCGCCTTCCTTACGCCTTCTACCACCAAGACTCGACTCAGAGTCAGCGCCAGATGATGAAGCAGATATTTTGCAGAGCCTTTTGGTTGCATGGCGGCTCATCAGTTTTGACTCGCGTAATTTCGCGCCCCTCACCTCCCCGGCGCTCATGCAGACTCTTTTCCACCATCAAAGCAGAGCCGTGAGATACCTTGCTATCAGAGTTTTCACACTGTTACTACATGGCTCAGAATTAAAGTTCGAATCTCTTGTCCAAGACTATGTTGGAAAGAAAGAGGCTATTATTGCAGACTTTGATGATAGATCGATTGACTACGGCTTTTTATCCCTGCACGAACAAGCTCGAGTAAAGTCTGTTCTTACTCTTCGCCAACAGCTGCAGTCAATACAAGAGGATGACATTACTGATTCTCCATGTGTCCAACCACTCACACCGTATGTTATATCTTATGGTAATGTTATTCTGCCATGTCCCCTCGGGCCTTCAGGCGAGCCTTCGAGCCTCGTCTTGACTGATACAACAACGGATAACCTTGAACGCCTTGCGACCATGCTTCGAGACTCTGACCCCATCCTCCTCCATGGCCTACCCGGTGTAGGAAAAACTGCCCTTGTCCACGAGATGGCCAAGCAGCTTGGCATGTATTCGAACATGGTGACCTTGCATTTAAATGAGCAAACCGATGCCAAAATGCTGATCGGTCTTTACTCGACTGACTCCAAGCCAGGAAGTTTTCAGTGGCGCCCTGGTGTTTTGACTACTGCTGTTCGAGAGGGAAGATGGGTTCTTGTGGAGGACCTCGATCGAGCCCCGACCGAAGTCCTGAGCACACTTCTTCCACTGATTGAGCGCAAGGAGTTGCTGATCCCAAGTCGAGGAGAACGAATCCAAGCAGCTAGCAGCTTCCGTCTATTCGCAACCGTGAGAACTTCCCGAGGCATGAATGGACGAGAGAATCTCCCGAGTCTTGTCGGTATCCGTTTTTGGCAGTCTCTCTATACACGAGCCCTTGAGCCGTCAGAGCTGCAGGATGTCATCCTGCAGACATATCCGATTCTAGACAGGTATATCCCTGGAATTTTAGCCGTCTACGATCGCCTCTCTCGTCTGGGCAAGAACCCGACATTGGTGTCCGGAGGCCGTGGTGTTATGGATCGCCAGATGACCTTGAGAGATCTTTTGAAATGGTGCCGCCGGTTGAGGGAATGCTTGCTTGCCGCCGGTGCTGCATCTGGCAACGAACCTGTCAGCGAGACAACCCGGGACTGGATGTTTATGGAGGCTGTTGATTGCTTTGTTGGAAGCTGCCCGGATCAAGAGGTTGGAAAGCAACTGATCTATGCGATCGCTGAGGAGATGCAGATCTCCAAAGATCGGGCGGAGCATTACATCTCTGCCAATATACCCCCTTTGGAGGAAAGCGAAACTCAATTCAGCATTGGGCGAGTGGTATTAAGGAAGAAGAAGCTTAGCGGCCGAGTCCAGAAATCGAAACGGCCCTTTGCTAGCACGGCGCATGCCAAGAAGCTCCTGGAGCAGATTTCTGTTGCTGTTAAGCTGAACGAGCCAGTCTTGCTTGTGGGTGAAACCGGTATCGGAAAGACAACTGTTGTTCAGCAACTTGCTGAATCACTGGGCCACAAGCTGATTGCTGTCAACCTTTCACAGCAGAGTGAGGTAGGAGATCTTCTCGGTGGGTTCAAGCCTGTCAATATGCGAAGTCTTGCTGTACCTTTGAAGGAAGAATTTGAGGACCTTTTTTCTGCGACTGGTATATCTACCTCGAAGAACCAGAAGTACCTTGACCAAGTTGTGAAATGCTTTACCAAGGGACAGTGGCCCAGAGTAACAAAACTGTGGAAGGAAGCGCCAAAAATGTTCAAGATGATTGTGAATCAACTCGAACGAGCACATGAGGAACAGTCAAAAACGAGAAACGGGGACGAACAGCCCACAAAACGCCGGAAGACGCAGTCCAAATTACAAAATCTACTGGATCTGCGGCCGCGGTGGGATATGTTCGCCCGCAACCTTGAACAGTTTGAGCTGCAAATATCCGGAGGCGATACTTTTGCCTTCTCCTTTGTAGAAGGAAATCTGATAAAAGCAGTCCGAAATGGCGACTGGGTGCTTCTGGACGAAATTAACCTGGCATCTCCTGACACCTTGGAAAGCATCGCAGATCTTCTGACTGGTCCTGATGAGAAACCATCTATCCTTTTGTCTGAAACTGGAGAAATCGAGAAGATCGAAGCTCACCCAAACTTCCGCATCTTCGGAGCAATGAATCCCGCCACAGATGTTGGAAAACGCGACCTGCCGATCGGTATCAGGTCGAGGTTTACCGAGCTTTATGTTTCCAGCCCTGACAAAGACCTCAAAGATCTTCTCACCATAATCAAGACGTACCTTGGAGGCAGCAGTAGTAAGAACGACCAAGCTGCAGACGATATCGCCCGCCTCTATCTTAACACGAAGCGTTTGGCCGAGGAGAAGAGGATAGTTGATGGCGCAAATGAGGTTCCACATTTCAGTCTCCGAACTCTCACTCGAGTTTTGAGCTATGTGAACTTGATTGCCCCCTCGTATGGTGTGAGGCGAGCTTTATATGAGGGATTCTCCATGGGCTTCCTAACGCTTCTTGACCGCGAGTCCGAGAAGATGCTTGTGCCCCTGATCTCTCATCATCTATTTGAGAGACACGGAAACTCTCAATCGTTGCTGTCGCAGCCGCCCAAGCATCCTGACGATGGCAAGCAGTATGTGCGATTTAAGAACAAGGATCGTGATCGGCAGTATTGGCTGTTCCAAGGAGAGGAAACCCCGATTGAGCGAGATGACTACATCATCACTCCCTACGTAGAGCGAAACCTTCTCAACCTCGTTAGGGCAACCTCAACACGCCGATTCCCGATCCTGATTCAGGGCCCAACGTCTGCGGGAAAGACGAGTATGATTGAGTATTTGGCAAACTTCACTGGCAACAAATTTGTGCGCATCAACAACCACGAACATACCGATCTTCAAGAATATCTGGGAACCTATGTTTCTGGTGCGGATGGAAAATTGCGTTTCCAGGAAGGTATTCTCGTGCAGGCGATGCGCAAGGGCCACTGGATAGTGCTCGACGAACTCAACCTGGCGCCAACGGATGTTCTTGAGGCATTGAATCGATTGTTGGATGACAACCGAGAACTTCTGATCCCCGAAACCCAAGAAGTTGTTCGACCGCATGAAAACTTCATTCTGTTCGCGACGCAAAACCCTCCAGGTTTGTATGGCGGAAGAAAGGTCCTTTCGCGCGCGTTCCGAAACCGATTCCTTGAGCTGCACTTTGACGATATCCCTGAGGACGAGTTAGAATTTATCCTTCAACAGCGAAGCCGCAACACGTCGCCCCCTGACTGCAGGCGAATTGTGTCCGTCTACAAAGAACTTTCGCGCCTTAGACAGACGAGCAGACTATTCGAGCAAAAGGATAGTTTTGCCACTCTCCGAGATTTGTTCCGTTGGGCCCTGAGGGAAGCTGAAACCCGCGAAGAAATCGCTGCCCATGGATTTATGCTCCTTGCCGAGAGAGTCAGAAATGAAGATGAACGAATTGCCGTGAAAGAGGTCATCGAGAAGGTGTTCAAAGTCAAGGTTGACCCTCAAGAGCTGTATTCTGCCGATGTTGCCCCAGAGCTTAAGCAACTCACCAAGAAGAAAAATAGCCAGGGTGTAGTGTGGACTCACGCAATGCGACGTCTTTACGTACTTGTGTCACGAGCCATGCGCAACAATGAGCCTGTTCTCCTAGTTGGCGAAACCGGATGTGGAAAAACTACAGTTGTTCAACTTCTCGCAGAAGCTCTGCAGCAGAACCTGCACATTGTCAATGCCCATCAAAATACAGAGACGGGTGACCTTATTGGATCACAGAGGCCCGTTCGAAACCGAGGAGCGATTATCGAAGCGCTTGATGCAGACCTCAAAACAGTGCTGCAATCATTGGGCGTGGATCTCTCTGGTTCAGTCGAGGATCGGCTTGAGCGGTATAAAGCACTTGATCCATCACTCAGCAAAAATGTTCCGGAGCAGATTAAGGACAGGATTGAATCAAACGAGAGCCGAAGCAAGGCGTTGTTCGAATGGGCCGATGGAAGTCTTGTTGAAGCAATGAGGGAGGGCCATTTCTTTTTGCTCGATGAGATTTCTCTTGCAGACGATTCCGTTCTTGAACGACTGAACTCCGTCCTCGAGCCCCAGAGAACTCTTTTGCTTGCCGAAAAGGGAGTTGACAACTCGTTTGTCGTTGGAGCAGATGGGTTCCAGTTTTTCGCTACTATGAACCCTGGTGGTGATTTTGGTAAAAAGGAGTTGTCGCCTGCTCTGCGAAATCGATTTACTGAGATATGGGTTGCTCCATTGTCGCAGAGCGAGGATATTTATGACATTGTCCGAACCAAGCTTTCTGGCTCTTCAAAGAAGCTGGTAGATGTCATTGTCAAATTTGCTTCTTGGTTTGGACAAACATACAGAGCAATGGCTACAGCCCCCTTCTCAGTTCGAGAGATCCTAGTTTGGGTCCAGTTCATCAACAACTTCCAATCCCAAGATGCAGTCGTCTCTTTAGTACATGGAGCTGCTACTGTCTTCATCGACAGTATCGGCGCTAACCCTTCTGCGATTCTTGCAACTGATCCCAAATCGATCAACGAGCAAAGACATGCGTGTCTCGTGAAGCTCAGCGAGCTAATTGGTCGGGATGTATCTGAAGTATACCAGACGCATCCTGAGCTGACAATGGATAATGACTCTCTTACAATCGGAAATTTCAGCGTCCCGCGCGATAGTTCAGGTGTAGCAGAACCTGGATTTGCATTCCACGCTCCGACCACACGCCTCAACGCTATGAGAGTTCTCAGAGCATTGCAGATGCAGAAACCAATTCTTCTTGAAGGAAGCCCTGGAGTTGGAAAGACTACTTTAGTTGCCGCCTTGTCGCAAGTCTGTGGCCGACCCTTGACGCGTATCAACCTTTCCGATCAAACTGATCTGATGGATCTGTTCGGTACTGATGTACCTGTTGAAGGAGCGGAAGCGGGCAACTTCGCATGGAGGGATGCGCCATTCCTCCAGGCCATGCAAAAAGGTGAATGGGTGCTTCTTGATGAGATGAATCTTGCCTCCCAATCTGTGCTCGAGGGTCTCAATGCTTGTCTTGATCACCGTGGTGAGGTCTACGTTTCGGAACTCGATCAAGTTTTCAAACGTCACCCGGATTTCCGTCTCTTTGCCGCGCAGAACCCTCACCACCAAGGAGGTGGCCGCAAGGGATTGCCTGCATCCTTCGTCAACCGTTTCATTGTTGTGTATGCCGATGTTTTCTCAGACGATGATCTCAAATTGATTGCAGCACACAATTATCCTGAGACCTCGCCTGAGGTTATTAGCCAACTGATCGGATTTGTGTCGAATCTTGAGCATCAACTTGTGGTTGAGAGATCTTTTGGTGTGCAGGGAAGCCCTTGGGAGTTCAATCTTCGTGATGTCCTTAGATGGCTGAAGCTACTGAACTCTTCTGACTCCCTTCTCAAAACCGCTCAAGCCGACGATTTCCTTGACATCATTGTCCGGCAACGATTCCGAACGGAACGTGACCAAGAAGAAGTGAATAAGCTTTTTACTGCCATCTCTGGCTCGCCTCCCCGCCGCCGAACTCTTTACCATGATATCAGCCCGGAAGTTGGCCAAGTTGGCCTTGCTCTTATCACTAGGCATCCAAACTCTCAGCCTGAAAAGCTTCCCAACATCGAAATTGTCCCGCGACTTTCTGAGCTAGAGTCTCTCATGATTTGTGTGAAGCAGAACATCCCCTGCATTTTAAGCAGCCCTTCTGGGTACGGAAAGTCTGTTCTTCTCGAGCATGTCGCCGCCCTTGCTGGCAAGTCGCTTGTGGTTTTCCCTATGAACGCAGATATTGATACCATGGATCTTGTCGGTGGCTTTGAACAAGCCGATCCCTTGCGTGAGGTCAACGCTTCTCTTCGAAACCTGCGAGAGGTTTTACGGACATCCGTCATGTCTGTGATACCGGGAGAAGTTCCAAAGGAGGCATTAGAGCACCTTCATCTGCTAGACGGGTTCACAGGTGATGTGAATACCCTATCTGCAATTGCCTCTTCCACCGAAGCACTCCTTTCTCGCCTTCCCGAGGGATCTGAAGTCGCTGCGGCTCTCTCGCAGACGCTGGCTCTTTTGAAAGGCCCCTTAGTTCTCGATAATCCTCGTTTCGAATGGCTGGACGGAGTCATTGTCAAAGCTTTACAGCAGGGACAATGGCTGGTATTAGACAACGCCAACATGTGCAACGCCTCGGTCTTGGATAGGCTTAACTCTCTCCTGGAGCCTAATGGATTCTTGAGTATCAATGAACACTGTGGCCCAGGCGGTGAACCTCGAATCGTTCAACCTCACCCCGACTTCCGTATTTTCTTGACAATGGATCCCCGTTACGGCGAGCTTTCACGAGCCATGCGAAACCGTGCTGTCGAAATCCACATCCATAGCCCTCCCCCCGAAACGGAAACCTGTTTCGACAAGGTGGCAAGGGTCGAGAGCAGTCTGCATAGGTATCATCTATCCCAAAAAATATCTGACTCCGTCTCCGGGGAGCATAAATCTCTTGAAGCGACAAAAATTGCCCACGAAGCACTGTCGTTTGACGACCTATCTCTTCTCCCTCGCTTCGTTGATGATGTCCCTACCAGGGATACCGATACACCCGAATTCCGCCAGAGCTTGAATCAGTTGCTCAAGTTCCTTCAATCATCCGACGGCTCAGCTAGTGTTACTGGTATTTCGCAGCTTTACACCAACATACCAGAATCGTCCCCCGCTAGATTGATGCACGCACAGGTACGTATTGGAAAATCCGTTTGGTAAAGACCCAATTCTAACCCACACATAGCTTCTTCATCCTCTCATTAACTATCCCGTGGCCCGATTGTTACCTCTCCAGAACGAAGTGAAATGGCTTGCTGCGTGTTTGGAATTCCACCGCGATCTTTACCGCCTTCAAGTGATTTTGGATGAACAGCATCGCCAGGCCCAAGTTTCCAAGTTGACATCGCTGAATCGCCTACAACGATCACTTATCAGTGGCCAGGTGGCTGCTGTATCGAAAGACTCAACCGTTAAACTTGCGTCTTTTCTTTCAGCAGCCATTGCTGCGATGCGAGAATGGATTGGGCTCAACTTTACTCCTTTTGATACTTGGAAAGATCGAGTCCGCATTCTCCGAGCTGTTGTGCTTTATGTTGAACGAACTATCGGACTTGCTTCTGAACTCGACTTTGACGAGGGTAAATTTCAGGCGCACCTTGCCCAAGGCTCCAACCTCCTTCAAAAATACTTGGATGCCTCTACGGAGAGTGGAGAGCGTGATTTTGTTGTCTATATAATGGACAAGTTGAATAAGGACTTTACAAGTGGATTCAAGCTGTCAACTGGTCTTAGTATGGAGACTCTTTGGCAAATCTTCCGACCAACACCACTGTCGACCAAAGCTATCCTTGAGAGATCGTTGGAAGTAGAAAAACTCGGCGGGAGATTTGACGCTATCCGATGGAAGGCGGGCGCTTCTATTTCTGACCTATCAAAGGCTATGGTCACTCTTGAGAAGGCCTCGGGTATTCTCAGGGAAGAAGTAATAAATGCCGATGGGCTGATCAATGATCTTACAGCTGAGATTGAATTATTGGAGTCGCGGATTGGAACTGAAGCGGTTAATCTCAAGCCATTCTTGGCATCAGAGTTTGAAACATTGCGCCAGATGTCCATGCTTGACTCCTTGGCTGCTGGTTCGAGCTCTGGCCCGTTCCGACAAGACTTGATGGTATTGTCCAATGTCCCAACCAGAGCGGGTATGATGCTTGCAAGCTCAAGCCGACAGGCCGCACTTCTACAATCCGTTGAAAACTTGGTGTATCAGAATCAATTTTCCTGGGATGGAAAGTTCGTAACCTCATTCTGGTTAAAGCTGGAAACTTTGGGATCAGTCTCTTTGAGCTCACTCAGCTTGCTGGAAGCGGAGCTGCCAATCATTGGACGACAGCTTGCGGATCTCACATCAGAAATTGTGATTGACCCGGTTTCAAGACTAAACGCCCTCTTGTGGAAATTGGTCCTTGAAGTTTTCGGCGCCCATGGAGATAATCTTGGTGCCATTGTTACTCGGGCTTTGGAACATGCGGTGGATGAAGCAGTTGCCCTAAACCCCGATTCTACCATTGTCCGCGAACTGCTTGAGAGCATTGAAGCCGAGCATTTCAAGCACATCACCACCATGCACTTCATTCCACTGTTGAACGCCCTTGCCGTTTCCCAGCGAACTCGCGAGCAACATGCCTATCTTTCCGCATTTGCTTGGATTCATTTTAGCATTGGAACTGTCAAGCTCTATGTCCCAGATCGTGTCTTTGATCCACAGAGCCGGCCAAAAATGGAGCGCCAGTTTTTCGAAGAGATGCACAACATTTTTAATGCCAATATCGATGCACTCCGGGCTTTTGAAAAACGATTCACTGGCCAAGATACGAGCGAGCGTATTGAAATCCTTGACGAAGAGAAAGCTGCTATGGGCCCCCTGCCAAAAGAGGTGCAACCCATCTATCGACCAGAGAAATCAGAGCTCAGCAAGCTCCATGCTGAATTTTCCAACATTCTCAAGGCTGTCACTGGGCCTAATCTGTCTTCGGCCCTCCATTTTATCGAGTCTGAGCCAGCTCGTGCCAAGGAACAACTGAAACTTGTTAAGGAGAATGTCCTCAGACTTTTGGATCGACTATCTGCTCGCTTCGAAGCCTACCAAGATATGACACGACCGACATCGAGCCTTCTGCGATGTCTCTTGGTTGGCCTTTCGCTGTGTGATGCAACCTCAGCAGCCAAGCTTGCTTCGGCCTCTGAAGAGCTCCTTCAAATTACACCTTTCTTCGGGGGCTCGATGTGGGACCAAAAGTCCGGTACTTTCTCGACAAGAAGTTTTGAATTTCTCAGCTATATGGGAGTTGCTGTTTCCATTGAAGGAATTGACCAAATTCTCACCCAGGCCCGTGAACTTGTTTTTGCAAGCTTCCACCACTTTTACGACGAATGGTCCAAGAAATTGGAGATAGACCGAAAAGAGGAGGCTGCTAAAGGGAGCCTTTACCGCTTCCGTGGTAGCCTCGAAGATGAGGAAGAGATGGATGCAGAGGAATTCAACGAACTTTTCCCCAGTTATGACAATGAGGAGGATGAGAGCAACGCCCCACCCGCCAAGAAACAAGATGAAGTTCGCGACCAGTCCCTGCGTGTCGCAGAAGCGCACAAGCGCATCTTCCTTGAACCAAAGGAGCCCGCAGAGGCCCTCGAAGACCTTTCCCGTGTTGTGGGTCATCGCATTACTGTCGAAAGTGCAGACCAAGCGAACGTGGATAGAAGTCTCAATGGCAAGATGCTGGCAAGCACTTTGCTCCTGGCCAATGACAAGATGGACTCTCTTGCTTCTACTTCTGTGGATAAATCATACAACTTTTATACTGATGCTCACATTCCGGAGGCTCGCCAACTTGTTGCCGTTGTGCACAAGATCCAGGCACGATTCCGTGAGCTCCAGCTTGTTGACGAGATCGGGCACATGCAGCCTCTCGTTGATGTGTTGCAAGCTTGTGATAAATTGCTTGAGCTTATTCACACTGAGCCACTTGCCAAAATTCTGCCCAAGGTGGAGCATCTCCATGGCCATGTTTATGAGTGGCAATTTGGTGGATGGGCCAGCCGTGAATATGCCGTCCTTTCTCTCCACAATGATCTTACTGATACTGTCATCCGCTGGCGACGACTTGAGCTTTCAACCTGGGCCAACCTATTTGATATGGAGGAGAAGAAATGCCAGGATGATGCTTACGCTTGGTGGTTTATTGCCTATCAAGTTGTAATTGCTGTTCCCCTATCTATGGTCGACAATGCCGAGGAATTGAAATCTTACTCTGTTTCTCTTATCGAAAACCTCGAAACTTATTTCTCGACTTCGATCGTAGGCCAATTTGGGGCACGTTTGGCCTTACTGAGACAACTGCAAAGCCACCTCCAGTTGTTGATGAAAGATTATCCCCTTCTGCAAGTGATTCTTAATTCCTTGACCAACTTTGTTCTTTACTATTCTCGATATGAAAAAGTGATGAAAGAAGGAATACAAAAGGGTCGCCTTCCCATTGAGAAGAAGATGAAGGACGTCTTGCTAGTGGCAAGTTGGAAGGACACAAACATCACTGCCCTCCGAGAGAGTGCTCGCAAGTCACACCAGAAACTCTTCCGACTCGTGAGAAAGTTCCGAGGCATTCTAGGCCAAGAAGCTAAGAAAATCATTGAAGAAGGGCTTCCCGATGAAAGTGTGCAACGGGACCGACACTTAAACGGGAAGCATGCTTTGGCTGAGGTAGCACCTGAGGCTTTCTCTCTGCTGGATGGATCCATGCCTGGCTGGGCTAACACTCACCGACGACTGGCTAATGTATCCAAGACAGTGTCTGTGATGCGAAAGGTCTCTGATTCATTAGAAATGACGAGCACCCTCCCTCAAACTATGGATGAGTTCATTTCCAGTTTGAACGAATCAATGGCCGAGCTTCGAAAAGAAACACCCTCCACCTTGACCGACGAAAACAAGGACGAAGTCAAACACTTGAAGACGAGGAAGCGCAAGCTATTTGCAGATACTCTCCGTGACCTTCGGCAAATGGGCTTCAAATACAACCTTGGACAAGACAAACTTGCCCAGCAAGAATCCCTCTCAATTGTCCTCGCATCGGTCGAGCCTATCGAACTCGCTGGAAGCAAGTCAATTGGGGCGATTGAGTATTACTTCCACAAGATCCTGGATCTTGCTCCCAAGGCGAGAAATGCTGCTAGAGAACACTCCGAGGACCTCACTGGGGCCGAGGTTGGACGAAGCATTGGGTTTGTTGAGGGTATGCTTAATTTGCTTGTGACGCAGAGAAATTCAATTTCACAGACGGTCGAGAGTCTTGTATCTCTTCGGAGCTCGATGGGTTTGTTCACGCACCTTGGCCAATTTTCAGAGAATGGCACGCTTTTGCAAACAACACAACGATCCGATTGGACTCGCCTACTGCCCTGGTTGATTCAGATCCTCAACTTCTCCAGCCGCCTCATTCAGATCCATGCGAAATTCGGACAGACATCGCATCAACCTGTCCTCGATCAATTAAATACTTACTGCGGCCGATTTCAAACACTTCAGTCCAAGTATCTTGCTCTAGGCAAACTTCCGGAAGGAATTTCCTCGGAAGCTGTCAACCAAGTAGAGGCAGAGTTCTCATCCGAACTGGGAGGTTTCCAAAGCACCATCGAAGCTATAATTTCGGAACAGCCCAAGCTCAAGTTCATTCTCCACCAAGTCCTGAGCTGGTCCAAAATCAGTCTTGAGCGCTTCGAAACAGCTACACATGATCTGGAACTGTCCAGCTTGACGAATGCTGTATCCACACTATGCGACAAAGTTCTGGTCGCTGTGGAGGGCGCGCGCAAGGCGGCGAACGAGATTTCCCGAAAAGAGGATGAACCTGGCTGGCTTGTAAAACACAGCGAGGGATTCCAAACTTTGATCAAGAAACTTCACATTGATGAAGTTGACCGTGGTGTCTCCAGTTGTATGGACATGATGAAGCGTATCAATTTGGAACAGCCCCAATTGAGCCAAGCAGCAATGGGATTGATGGCTATTGCCACGCCAATTCTCAAGGAGTTTGTCGCTCTTTGCGAGCAATCCGTTACCCAATTTGTCAATATTCATGGTGCGTTGGCACATATGTCATACAATATGACCAATGCGTTCACCCAGATTGCTTCCCAAGGATTTTGCACCCCCAAGGAAAAGTCTGACGAGACTTCTGGAGAATCAGGTAAAGTTGAATCTGGAACTGGTCTTGGAGACGGTGAAGGCGCGGAGGATATCAGTAAGGATATCCAGCCTGATGAAGACCTATCCGAGCTTGCGCAACAACCAAATAAGGAAAAGGATGGCGAAATGGAGGATGAAAAGGATGCCGTAGACATGGCAGATGAGGAGCTCGAAGGCGATATGGGCAGCGTGGATGGAGCTGATGATGACGAAGAAGGGTCTAAGAATGGGGAAGAGGAAGAAGAGAAGGACGATATGGACGAAGAAGCAGGAGATGTCGACGATCTTGACCCTACCGCCGTGGACGAGAAGATGTGGGATGGCGAGAATGAAGATGAAGCGGAAAAAGACCAGCAAGGAGACAAAGCCAAGGGCCAAAAGAAGGATGATGAGCCAATGGCTGCTGATGAAGACGCGAAGCAACAGGAGAAAACAGAGGAGCAAGAAGTGCAGGAAGCGCAAGATGCTGGCGAAGAAGAGGATGAAGAAGCTGGTGCCGAGGAGGAAGACGTAAAGGCCCAGGAGGAGATGAACCGACAAGAGCAAACAGCGGAAGAAAACGACACCCTTGCTCTTCCAGACGAGATGGACCTTGATCTGGGCGATGAGCATGAAGCAGACTCTGAAGATGATGCCCTGGATGACTTGTCAGATATCGAGGAAGAAAAGATAGACCCTGAGGACCAAGATATGGGAGATGATCAGGATAACGAGTCTGACGACGCCGCAGCTCAAGCGCAGTTGCAACAAGAGGCTGGAGATGAGGAGCAGGCTGAGGAAGAGGAGGAGGAGAAGCAAGAAGAAAACATGGCTGGTGTCGACGAGGTTCAAGAGGAGCCCCGGGACGAAGAAGAAGAACAAAAGCCCGACGAGCCCGAGGAACAAACAGATCAAACCCAACCCCCACAAGACAATGCTACAGCCGACACCGAGAATGCAGCGCCCAGCGATGTCAAGACATCCGGTCAAGATCAGGATGCCGAGTCCATGGATGTTGACGAAAAGTTCCAAAACAACGCAGCTCAGCAGGAAGATGGCGAGATGGGAGATGGTGCTGCTGACCAAGACACCAGTGCAGGCAACAAGGGGTCGATGTCTAAGTCGCAGGAGACTGTGGAAAAAGCCGAACAGGAGCAAGACAGCACCGAATCAGAACGCAGCGATCCATTCAAGAAGCTTGGCGATGCCCTGGAGCGATGGCACCGGCAGCAAGAGGACATCAAGAGCGCAGACCCAAGCGATGAGAAGCAAGACGCTAAGCAAGACCCAGAGGCGGACCAGAGTCGACGCGAGTTCCAGCACCTCCAGGATGACAATGATGCTTCAGAGACTCAAGCCATGGGAACGGCCGATGACGACCAGGCACAGCCCATTGACGAATCAATGGCCATTGATGAAGAGAAACAAGATCCTTCCAGCCGTTTGATGGACGAAGACAAGGAAGAGATCCAGCAAGAGCCTGATAAAATGGATACTACTGATAAGGCGGATGCCCCTGACACGAGCAACCAAGAAAATGAAAAGGAGCAGGATGATGCAAGATCAGGAGTCAAGACAAGACAGGGCAACTTCAACCGCGAGTCTACTCCGTCGGAGCCAGATGCACCGATGGCTGAGGACGACGACGATGAAGCTCAAATTCAGGAGACATCGACTCAGCTTTCAATCACGCACATTTCTGATGAACAACGCCCGCTTCGAGATTTCGGCGAGGCAATGCACCAATGGACAGAATTCCAGACTAAAACACACTCGTTGTCATTGGCTTTGACATCCCAACTCCGGCTCATTCTGACACCTTCGCAGTCGACTAAACTCTCTGGGGCGTTCCGTACCGGTAAGCGACTCAACATCAAGCGCATTATTCCGTACATTGCATCGAGTTACAAGCGGGACAAGATCTGGATGCGTCGAGCCATCCCTACCAAGCGCACCTACCAGATTATGCTTTGCGTTGATGATAGCAAAAGTATGGGAGAATCATCCTCCGGCAACCTGGCCATGGAGTCTTTGGTGATGGTATCGCGGTCCTTGACAATGTTGGAAGCTGGACAGGTCGGAGTCATGGGTTTTGGTGCCGATGTATTTACAGCCCATGCCCTGACGGACCCCTTTGCTTCCGATGCGGGTGCGAAGGTGCTACAAAAGTTCAACTTTTCGCAGGATCGAACCGACATTGGGCTTCTTATTCAACAGACAATGGAGACGTTCCAACGGGCACGACAGCAAGGCAGCGGAAACTCGGACCTGTGGCAGTTGGCGTTGATTTTGTCTGATGGGTTGACACCGTCGTCAGCGCACGACTCGATCCGCAGACAGCTCCGTGAGGCGATGGAAGAGCGGGTGATGATTGTGTTCATCATCATGGACGACACGAGCAAGAGGAAGGGAGACAGTGTGCTGGACCTGAAGGAGGCCAAGTTTGTGAGGGATGGGAGCGAAAGCCGCGTGGTGATTGAGCGGTACCTTGACACATTCCCGTTTCAGTATTATCTGATTGTGCACCACCTGGAGGAGCTGCCGAGTGCGCTCGCGGGATTGTTACGAACATGGTTCGCCGAAGTCAATGCATGAAAGGGAGGATCGATAGACGGATGCATCAAGGGGAGTTAAGGGGTTTATTGGGGTTTCTGCTACATTTCCTTTGGTCGCATTTGCTGAATGTTGCGGGTATTCATTGTTACATAGACGACTTGACTTAGACGGCCGAGTTATAAATGGAAAAACGCAGGTCACGATTGGAATCCTGATGCAGAAACACAGTGACTGATGTGCATACCCAAAATGGAGAGAAGTCTCTGGAATCCTCCGATCCATGGTCTCACGATGCAGAGGGGCTCCCTTGATCGGCGAACGTGAAGGGCGACAAAGTATTTGGAATAGCGGACACCTGCTAAACAGCCCCTGCTGGGACCCCCAAGGTCCAGGAGGCAATGGCCAAGCAGCCCCACTAATGCACCCCGTAAGTATGTGTTTGCCCGCCCCCGCTTCCCGCCTCCTTCCGCCTGGACAGGCTGCTAGGTGCCCCGCGCACCCCCAAAGCCAAACGCGGGATCCAAAAGCTTGGGCCCGATCGATCTCCTGGTTTGTGTGGACTCACTCATTGTCTCGCACGCAGCTCATCTCATCATTGGGGAGACTGCTCCCTGCTTCCTCGTCATCCTGCGTTTGGCCTCTACTACAGTTTTGAAGGCAGGCGCCTCTCCCTTTCCTTTGTTTGACCAGCCCTTATCGTCCTTTTCTGCCCTCGCTGGCTCCTGCTTCCCTGCGACGCTCTGGTTCCTCGGCCATGCCCATCTCGCGCTCCATCGCCCTCACTAGTCGACGTGTCCTCAGGCGACCAAACCTCTCGCTTGCTGGCCGCCATCTCGGCACTGTCCACCGCAACCACCACCAACCACAGCTGCGGCATCACCACCCGCGACCATCGCCCTGCCGCGCCGCTACACCTTTCTCCGGGATCGGAACCATTCCTGCGCAACCCAATCGACACGGCAAAGCCCTCCAGACACGCGCCATGTCTTCGTCTACTCCGAGCGAGTTGCGGTTCAGTGAGTTCTGCCAGCTGTCGGGATGCTGCCCCTCCTCGGCCCATCACCCCGTGCCACGGTGCTGACTTGCTACCCGCGACAGAGAACCCAGCGATCCTGTATGTGGCCCGCTCCAATCGGGAAGAAGGAGAATGAAGATCAACGAGGTTCCCGGAACACTGACAGACGCCAATTACAAGAGTGTGCGATATACAGGACAAGTTCCGCAACGCCATCTACGAGTTTGACAAAATGTACGATGTCCCACCACATTGACCCCGCCTCCTTCGCCTGAACACAATGGCCGCCTGTCCGCACACCTAATTGCTGACCAGAAGTTGACTTGTCCACCCTGCAGCGTCCTCACCACACAAAAGCTCATCCGCTTCTCAAAGTCCTTCTCCGTCCCCGTCATCACCACCACCCAGACCTCGGCCAAGCTGGGGCCCACGGTGCCTGAGCTTGCCAGCATGCTGCCCGCGCCCCCCCACGATAAGACGCGCTTCTCCATGTCCATCCCTGCCGTCCAAGCAGACCTTTCGTCCGGGCCCGCCCAGGTCGCCCTCGTCGGCATAGAGTCCCACATCTGCATCACCCAGACCGCCCTCGACCTGCGCGACGCCGGCCACTCTGTCTACGTCATCGCCGATGGCGTGTCGAGCTGCAATCCGGCAGAGGTCGGCATCGCCCTCGACCGCCTGCGCTCCGAGCCCGGCATCACCGTCACTTCGAGTGAAAGCTGGATGTACGAATGCGTCGGAGACGCTTCTCACCCTGGCTTCAAGGAACTTATCAACGTTGTCAAGGGTTCAATGGCCGACACTAAGAAGGTGTGGGAAGTACTGCCTCCCGCTCCCAAGATCTGAGCAACGGTATATATGCGTATATGCCTATCAAGGCCAGCCTGGATCAACACGGCAGAAACAAATAGACACCCCGGAGCGCAGCCCCATAGACTCTGATAATTTCGCGACTTTGATTTGCATTGTTTTTGATGGGGCTTTGCACCGCCGTCCTCTGTCAAGTTTCATGAATTACATCGAGCTGCCGTGACTACGTAACATTACTTCGTCCCCGACCCCTAGCCTGGGTGCAATGTGAATTTCCCCCTCTACTATTTCTAGTTGAAAGCGTGTCCTGCGCGTGTCATGGACGGCATCTAGAAGGAGTCCCAAAAGAAATTAAACCATCAAACAAACCGCAAAAACAACAACTACAACAACATGCAGCTGATCGCCATTGCGTCCTGCACTCTAATCCATGCCCGTGGTGGCCCCCTTGAGCTTCGTCACAGGTGTCATCCATGAGAAGGCTGAGGCAACGCCGACTGGGTTGGCGGATCGTGGCAGTGTGTTCGCGTTGCGCGCCTCCCGGCTCGTAGGCTGCTGTGTCTGGGGCTGGGGTTGCGGTCTAGAGTCTCCGCTAATGCTGGCCACGCGCTTCGCATCCCATCGGTTGATGGTACCATTTGCGTTCTCTCCACCACCAAGGCTGGGCTGGCTCTTGCGTCGGCCATCGTTAGAAGACTTGGATGAAGGAGGGGGCTCGTAAGAGGCGCCGGTCCTGGCAGATGTTGAACCCGATTTCTGGGGTCTCAAAACTTTCATGTTGCGGCCGCCCCTGCCCGCAGGCTGATACCCGCTGAGAGGGCCGTTCTCCCGCGAACCGTCGCTTCCGTTGCTCGTTCCGTGACGCCAAGAACCCCATATGCCTGCAGCTGAATCCCGGCGGGCCTCCGAAGATGATGACCTGGTAGTTCCCTCCTTGTTGGCAGAATCTGAGCCACCCACGTCTCGAGCAGGTCTATCAACATTGACGCCCGCATCAGACAGGTTGCTGCTGGTCTCGGGATTCTTTACGGGTACAGCCTGTGAGGCCATTGGAGATACTCCGCTGTGAGACTCGTCGTCATGCTGGGGGTTGGATCCTGCGTCAAAGTTGCCTCCTTGTGTTGGAACCTGACCTGCATCACCCAGAACGAAAGGCGTTGCATTGGCATTGAGCTTGTGCTTGTCATGGGTCATGTTGGTTGTGCAGAGGTTTCGAAACACGGCATCATGCTCGGGGCGCACAAATGGCACCTGGAGCCGGTCGCGATCGCTGCCGTACAGGGTCATGGTGTTTTGTGAGAAGAGAATGTCGCAAGAGTGTGCCCTCAGGGCATCGCTGCCAATGAAGATGCGAATTGGCTTGTGTTCCGTGTGTTGAGGAACCAGCTCAGTGCCGACGACATTGAAGAAAACCGTGATGGAAGGAACCGGCCCCCTTGGACTGCTGGACCGATTTCCGTGATGAGTGACGACGGCTTCTGCAAAAAATACACTCAGCCTGACTCGCAACACACCGTCGACATCTCGGTGGACCTCCTCTAGCAGATCAAGTTCCCGAAGGAGGGAATAGTCGACAGTAGACTTCTGAGACCCAGAACATACGTCGGCGTAGAGCAGAGTCGCATGGGCAAAGTTGGTCGTCAGCCAACACCGAATAATGGAGGGAACTGTGCCCAGAACAAAGAATGCAGGCGGGGGCTCGGGGATATCGAAGGAACTATCATCGTCATCAACCGCAAAGTTGTTGTCAAGGCCCAAGCTGCTGGCTCGACCTGAAGCAACCGAATGATGAGAATGAACCGAATGCCCAGCCGAGCTATGTCTCCCGTCCGACTTGTGAGATAGCGACCGCTCCATCATGAGGCCGCTGCCGGGTCGCACGGGGCCAAAATCCCCAGAATGGCGACTGTTCTGGCCAGTCCAGTTAGATCCGTGCAAAGCGCTCTCATCGAAGCGAACGCTATTGGCCCGAGATGCGGCGCCACGGCGGACTGGCTCTTCCTCGGCGGGACCCAGATGAAGGGAGCCTAGCAATTGTTCGCCCTGCTCATCTAAATCATCAAACACATCGGGGTGGGGCATCTGCACCGGGCCTTGGGACTCATCGTTAGGATCGTTCATGGTTTGGCGGGGTTGTTTATGGGAAATGGTTGGAGGAAAATTACCTGTTTGTGGGGTGCCGCTGAGGACGCCGGGGAAAGGAGAGTTCCAGACAGACTTTATTGAGGCTTCGTCCGCCTGACGCTTTTCTAGCCGCGAGAGCCTGTCTGCATGATTGCTCTGTGTGTACTGGACTTGTTTCAGTTCCATCTGTAGGTTGTACAGATCCTCACGAGTGGCAGGGAATCGCGGATCCATCCCCGACAAGCTGCAGCAGCACAAATACACAGGTGTGTAGCTGTGGGGCAACCAAAAGAGAGATACGGAAGCGTAAACAAGTGAGCAGTTGGACAGTCAAGGAAGTATCGCAGATGTGGCAAAACGATGGAAGGGGGAGGGCGGTTCCAAAGAAGGAAAGGTTGAGGATTGGTGATTATTCACGGCGCCTCATGGAGTCATGAGATGCATGCAAACTCCGTATTCCCAGCAACGCTGTTGGACTCTTGCGACCTCGATCCCCAGGTATCAGTTCACGAGGTCCACCTCCCCCGCCACATGGCCGAGCAAAGACCAAGAGGCCCCGTGGCGACAAGGGGCGATCTTTGAAGAATCGCCCGGCTGCGAAATGTGTGACTTCAGGGTTTGGAGCAAATCAATCAAGCGAGAGGACTGTACGGTAAGCGATGGCGTGTTTAGCGAGGAGGGATATCGGACGCGATCGGTGGAGAGTGACTCGCAGGGTGCGGGTGACGCAGTTGTGAAGCTTGGCGGAGGGGGCGTTGGATACGGGAGCAGCCTTAAAAACGAAGGCTCAGCGGATGCCAAAGATCGGAGGACAAAACGGACGGGATCGCGAGGCAGAAACGGACGCGGAGGCTCGTGGGATCTCGGTTGAGGAAAGGGGGTTTCAACGTTATTGTCGAGTCTGAGCTGGAGGGACAGATGGCAGTGCGGCTCGGGCGCAAGCAGGGAACAAGGAGGCGAACGAGTAAGGCGGATAGAGCAGCGGTCGGGTTCCCAGCGGGCGGCGATATTGGGGTATAAGGAAGGGAGGTGGCAATGAGAAAGAGGCAACAGACCAGCGTGAGTCGATGTCGGATGAGGATAGTGAGGATATAACGTTGAATGGGGCACGGTTGGACGTTCAACGTCAAGGATAACTTGGCATGGATGGGAGTCTGTCGGTTGCGGGCGGGCGGGGGGGGGGGGGGGGGCGCTAACGTGGCGGTTGCTCTAGCGCCTGTGGGGTGTGCTGGTTGGCTGAGGTGACGGAGTGCCTGGATCGGGCGAGAAGTCGGGCTTGGCTCTCAAAATCAGGTTTCATTCCTCTGCAAATTGATCTAATTGTGGGGTTTGCCTTCTAATCACGGAATGACGGTAGATAAGAATACATCATCGCTTTCTTCAAGAGACCTGCATGGTGTCTCGGCAGAGAGGATGCCGAGCAAGCCCGGTGATTTTCTTGGTGTGTAGCACCATGGGTGCTTAGCGCAGCGGATGGAAAGACGCTTCAATATAAAAACGTCCATCATGACTAGTCTCACCTTTCTTTGCCCGTGCTACATTCCTTAATAACAGCCTTAACTTTTTTTCTCAAGAAGCATTGAATCTCAAAGATCTCACGGACAATTTCTCTTGGTCGTTTCAGCACTCAACAACCCCAACCCGAAAACAGCAAGGATGAGTGCGAAAATCAAGAGTGGTTGCTTGGTATCTTTATTCCCGCGTTGAAGCCGGAAGTATTTGCTTCTGTCCTGGAGTCCGTAATTCTGACCTCATTATCCAGGGTTTGATGATTGAAGTTCTCCTTGTCAAGATATCTAGCTACTTCTACACTGCTCGCTCTTGTTGCTTACCTATGTAGTATTCAGTAGGTCATCGCCAAGTGCCAGAGGGGATTTCTTATTACGAAACTGGTTCTTGATTGTGCCCATCCTCTATTCATTTGAACCCCCAAAAAGGCCATGTATGCTTTGGTGGGTAATGTCAATGAAAATTGGCTGAGTAATCTTTTTTTTTTTGGTCTTTTTGAAATGCATTGCCTAATCGCTCGATCTGAGTGACTGGTCGACATTGGCTGGTCTGAAATGGATTGACGCTGTGGCCGAGAACATCAACCTAATTTTGAGTCCCCATTCTAACTTCTATTGTGCCTAATTCTTCATCTACTGGGTTGATCTAGCGTTTTGAAATATCCTACTGCTTTTCCGGTGCAATTGCCCTCCAGTCGGGAAGAACCCATCCCGTGCGGTCATCGTCGGCCAGCCCATGCCACTCTGGACCAATTTCCGAGCGAAGAATCTCAAAGAAAATCTTGTATGCTTCTTCTCCCATGTGCAGCCCATCGGGCAGAAGCTCATTCAGGGCGCCCGACTTTCCATTTTCAGGCGAGCCCAGCGCCGGCCCGCGAGGTTGATACTCTCCGGGGCTCAACTCTATGGCCCTGTCCATGATAGCTTTGTGGAGATCAACGAGTACCACTCCAGGGTTCTCCCGGGCCACTTCTCGAGCCATCTCGGAATACGTGGCACTATTAGTTGAGGTTCGGATTGCTTGAGAATGGCCTGCATCTATGTTGCGAATTGTCACCTTGAACTGGTCCAGGGGAGGGGGCGTGACGAGAAGGATCTTGGGTTTGTGAGCGGTGATGCGAGGGTGATTAATGATCTTGGTCAGGTTCTGCTTGTACTGTTCTAGAGGAACATGCTGCGAGGTAGTAGGGAGGTCCAAGACGGCATCGTTTGCTCCAAACAAAACAACCTTCGTAAGTGTTAGTGAAGGACAACTCTGTTCAGACTGAGCTTTTACCAAATAGTCCATTTTGGGACCCAAATCACGGTTGCGCTCTGGGAAAATTTGAGGGATATGCTGGACGGCGTGGGACGAAGTCCATCCCGACAGACCGCGGTTTATCACATCAAGTCGACGCCAGAAGTCTTCAAGATGTTCAGGATCATGATGTCTTGAGATGCTGGTTTGGTTCCGACTTACGGTGCTGCAAGGCACCTTGCAGAGAGAAGGTACCAAAGGTTTCCACAGCATGCTGGAACAGCGAGTCACCAAAAAGGACTAGCTGAGGGTAAGTGGACTGTTATAAATAGGCAACGTTAAAGTATGTTCTGTAAAACGGAATGAAGTTGGCGCATCTTACCGCCATGATGGAGGGGTTGGAAGCGCAGTGGGTGATGGACCACGTTTGGGTTACGAGAAGAAAATACTTTGGATTGGAGAAATTCAGAGAAAACTAAAGGATAAGGGTCTCGCAGGTTGAATAGATAGACGGTTGAGGTCTGAATGGCCAAGTTGCCGCATGTTGGGTTCTGGTCCCGTCATGCCGCTCATTTTGTCCCACAGCCGGTGCGGGGGTTCCGCACCAATCACAAAAGTGGACCAGTGAGTTGAACAGATGCCATGTTTGACAAGAGAGACACTACGTTAGCCTGGATGGCGAAATTATTATTCCTATTTGTTAGGTTGAATGTGGTATTGACGGTGGGAGCCGCGGAGCCAACCGACACTGAAATTCCTCTACATTGACAAGTTTGCCAGGCTTCTGTCGAAAAGCGCAATCCTGCTTGTTGGACCGTATTGAAAAGGGGGCCAAGTACCCATGGAAGCGAGGCTGGATATGCATGTTAGTGTATGAGAAACGGAATTCTTTCTTCCACTCCATTCACATCCCTTCATTTGTCGAGTCTCACAAACGTGGGTAAGCTTGGCGAGTTTGGGGGTTGGGGTTTTGGGGGTATGATACTTGGAATCCGACCCTTACATGCGCCAGGTGGACTTCTCTACCATGGCTGCGGCCAAAACAACTGCACCTAGAAACCCATCCCCCAGAACCGAATATATTATCTCTAGATAAGCATGATTATCGGGTATTGTTTTTATTGATTTATTTTGGCCAGAAATATTGAGACTTGCAGGCTTGACCGTACCAAGTTAAAGATAATTTGTCGACATCGCAGTGGATCTTAGAGTGGGGTGACCCGCAGAAGACATGAACCCGTTCTGGTTGGGCGTTGCATTGGTCTTATCGATAACAAAATTCCCGGTCCTTCATCTTTTTCCGTGCCAAAAAATTTCGGCGCAGCCTTCACTCTGATGTTGTGAAAGTCAAGTTCATCGATATCCCACACCAACAACCCTCAGCAGCCCGAGGCGCTGCGCTTGTCACAATGGCGACCTCTCTTGCTGCCCAATTGGCGCAGGTGGCCGCCAACTCCAAGTCCACCCTCAATGTCAAGGCGCAAAAGGCTGCTCACTCCAAGTCCTTGATTTGGGAGCCTCGGGTTGCCGCAACCCAGAGCTACCAGACTCTCTACACCACATGCTACCCAGGCTTCGAAGAGCTCTGCCAGCTTGATTCCCGATTCGCGACGTTTCAGTCGACAATCTTTAGCGAAGAGAGTCAAAATGAGGACCGTACTCAACTTAGCGCGGCCGAAAACAAGGAACTTGATCGTCGCGTTGAAGCTTTTCTTCGCCTCGCCGGCAGCCGGCTGAGGCTTATGCCCGCCATCAAGGCTATCGAGTGGCTGATCCGCCGATTCAGGTATGTTTGATTGACCCTTCTGGTGAAGCTGATGACTGACCTTGCTAGAATACACGAGGAAAACACGAGCGCCCTCCTCCTGGCATTCCTTCCTTACCACTCTATCCCAGCTTTCGCAACCCTCCTATCTATCCTCCCGAGCAAAATCCCACACGAATTCCGATTCATAGATCCTTACGTTCGCTCGGTAACCTCGCCACCTCGATCAGTGCTGGTCCACCAGGCCATTCACCATCCTGCATTCCTTACACTCATCTCTGAGTACGCTCTTGAATCCTGCAGAATGCAATTCCACTACCCTGCTTTGGTCTCCTTCTGGGCTGGCATTATGACAGAGGCTGTCAGTGGCATTCTGGACAGGACAAAGTCTGGAAGGTCGGCTGTGCAGAGCGAAAATGACCAGGCATTACTTCACCGGCTGGTTCCCATCTTTGCAGAGTCCCTAGTTATGAAGAAGGTCCCCAGCATCCAGATTGCTTCATACATGGCGATTGCGGTGTTTGTAGCGAAAGGGAATCTCGGAGATGTCGCCGTCACGGCATTCATGGACCAGACTGTTCACGGTTGGACTAACGAGACCGTCCGACCTGGACTGGTGTGTCTGGCCATCCTTGCGCAATATCGATCCGCGAAACAAATGAGCGGGAAAACGGCCAAGGCTCTCATGAAGGTCTCGGATGTCGGGAACTTGCTTGTCGAGATTGGACAAGAGCGTCGCGTTGATAAATTAGCCAACGGCCTGTGCTTGGCCCTCATCGAACGACTAACAAAGAAGGGAGATTCGCGCGGACTTGCCACCATCATGGCCATCCTCAGCAGCACAATCTTGAAGGAGAAACAAATTTCTGTCATCTTCAAGTCCCTCATTCTGACAGCCCACAGACTAAGCGACGACAATGACGAGGACGGTGCTCTTCGAAGGGAGCTTGGATCTGCTCTCATCACACTCTCCCAGAACACCGGAAAATCTGGTGACATTATCCAGTCTGTGATCGAGGAGGTGAAATTCGATATTGAGGAATTGGAGATGAAGCTCGACCTGTCTTTCCGCTCCAGACGATTGCCTTCAACCGCCCATGACGACGAGATGGCGAACGGTGCCAACCAGGTTAAGCCATCCCAGGACATCGGGGCACTTTTGGACGAAATAGCGAGCCGACCGGAAGGGCTATCGCCATGCTTATTGCCTCAGCCCGCGGAGATTTTTGACGAATTCAGCCACATCTTCTTCTCGATCGTCTCTGAAAAGTCTCAAGATTCCGAGTTGCTTGCCAAATTCGAGCAAAGCCCGAAGCTCCACCGGCTGACGGCTTTGAAGGAGTGTACCTATTTCAGCTTCTTTATCCGCATCTGGTGTGGCCCATACCCAGCGCTGGCCCGTGTTGCGGCTCTGGATATGGCGAAGAGAAGGCTCAAAGCAGGCAGCTCTGAAATGGCTGATCTTCAGTCTCTCCTCCCTTATTGCATCACGGCTCTCAGCGACCCGTCGAAGCGAGTTAGGCAATCTGCTGCCGACCTGATTACCGTGCTCACAAGCGTGTACGTACCACCAGTGCCCTCTACTGGATTAGATACATGGGGCGAGGGATCCCTATATGGCAAATCGAAGGATATAACATCGCTTACCCCAGACGTGGTCGCCAAGATCCTCCACCTTCAAATCCTTCCCACCGTTGAGGAGTGTGTCATGGACCCCGAACACATTTCTGCCGTGCTCAGGACTTCTATTGAACAAGGCAAATACCAAACCAAGCCCAACCCGGCTCTGGACAAGAAGGACCACTTGTCCCAGCCTGGTAGGCTCTCATTATTAACTTTCCTCACCTCCCACATTGTCAACACGCCCCTGATTTTGGTCAAGAGTAGACTCTTGAAGACCGTGAACGAGGTTCGCGGGGTTTCCACAACTACGAGAACGCAGCTTCTTTTGCCCGCTCTCAAGTGGTGGGCCAGTTTTAACGAAGCAGATGCTGCTCGGCTGTGCAGCTCTGAACGACTTGAAAAGTCAGAAATGGACACTCGGTTTGTCGACATTGTCGTCCCCAACGACACTGCCGGGCTGGACTTCTTCCTAAAGTTCCTTCACGATCCTGAGCAGAGAGACAAGGCGGACCTCATCCGAGCCATCTTTTCACGCATTAGGAAGATGTGGTCGTCGATGAAGGCCGACGTGAAATTTATGGCTGCCCAGCAACTGCTCGAGATTTCACAAGAATCAACTGGCTCTGATGATTCAGCCTCAATTGTCCCAGCAGAAGCTGCGGACCTGCTCAGACACGTCCGACTTACCACTGATATCTTGTCTTTCTTCCTAGATTCCATTCAAACCGGAACAAAGATGATCACAGAACCTCCGCCAAACAAGCGACGTCGCACGAGCTCCTCGGACGGCAACAGGGGCTTGATCACCCAGGTTACCCCAGAATTGAGCCATGCACTTCGCAAGGTCACATTTGTCCTGCAGTTGGTGGAAAACTCTGAGCCAGTTGAGCACCCCGAACTTCTGGATGGACTTTTCACAGCTCTATCGGAGCTCCAGCACTTTAGAACAGTTGTGGGATCCGAGCTGGGCTACCTGCAGAACTTGATTCTCCGCAGCCTGCTGGCAATGATGCCCGCATACAAAACCAACAAAAAGCTCAAGATCGACAGCTCTGGTGGCTACGGCGACTTGCTTGTTAACTGCATTCAGAAGTCGTCCAGCCCCGTCGTACAGAACGCGGCCCTGTTGCTGATTGCAAGCCTCGCCACGACGGCACCGAGCCTGGTGCTTCACAGCGTGATGCCTATTTTCACTTTTATGGGTACCTCTGTACTCCGCCAAAGCGACGATTACTCTGCCCACGTTGTCTCTCAGACGATCAAGGAGGTCATTCCTCCTTTGATCGAGTCTTTGCGCCAAGGACAGAAGAGCCCCGTGGCTGGTGCCTCCGATATTCTTGTCAGCTTCACGACTGCCTACGAGCATATCCCTGCTCATCGCAGACAGGGTCTATTTGTTGCCCTTGTGGAGACTCTTGGGCCCCAAGAATTCCTCCACGGCCTTATCAGCATGCTGGTGGATCGATATGGCCCAAGTGACGCTCTTTTGCAGTTTGTCGCTGAGCTGCTGAACAACTTCGGTATCGAAGCGCAGCTAGACACTCTTGTTAAGTTACTTGATCTCATTTCTGACCTCTTTAAGCCGAAGCCCGGTATCTCGTTCGTTCTCCTTGGCATCACAGACGACAGGAAGAAGGATATTCAAGAGATTGCCCTTCGCCAACTTTCGGCGTTTCCCAGCTTTTTGTCTAGCAAGAAACTAAAGTCCCAAATCGGAGAAGTCACGGAGCACGATGACATGCACGCCTCAAGAGTCCGCGAGCTCTACGCTACTCTTCTTGAAGGTATCCTGGTGCTGGCCGACACGGTCAAGGATACCAAGAGTCTTCATAACAAATGCGGTCAATCTCTTCAGAACCTTCTCAACCTTCTCTCGATCGGCGAGTTTATCAAGGCTGTGGAGAACCTTCTCGACAGGCCCGACATGGGTCTCAGACAGAAGGTTCTGCGCGCTCTTGAGGTACGTGTTGAGCAGGAAAGCAACACTGATGCCGCTTCAAGGACTGTGCTGTTGACTTTCCTGCCTCAGCTCACTGCTGGCATTCGGGATTCGACGGACATCCGCTACAAGCACACGGCCGTTACCTGCGTGGACAAGATTGCAGAGAAGTATGGCAAGAAGGATATCGAAGCCGTTGTTGCAGCTGCCATCACGATTGCTGGTGAACACTGCCTGGGACAATCGGAGCAGCGCCTCCGAGTTATGGCTCTGCTGTGTCTCACGTCTCTGGTGGATGTTCTCCAAGACGCCATCGTGCCTGTTCTGCCGGTTGCCATCCCACAAGCCGTGTCATATCTTTACACCAGCATCGATGGATACGATATTGACGAAGAGCTGCACGTGGCCAGCTACGGTTTCATCAGCTCCCTCGCAGAACACCTTCCTTACATGCTTTCCACTTACCTGGATCGCATCCTGGAGGTGTCCAACGAGTCTGCGGAGCTCGATCTCGACGACGAGACCAAGGAAAGCCGAGTCGACTGCCTTCACTTCCTGGCTAAGAAGCTTGAGGCAAAGGACATCTTCTCTAGTCTGGAAAGGAACTGGGAAAGCGCGAAAACAGCTGGATTTTCGGTAAGAATTTGTATTCCGTTGCGCTACGACAACTTGCTAACTGTTCTAGGCTGTCACTGAGTATCTGAATGTCCTGGGTCTTGCCATCGACAAGCACTCCAAATCTGGCATCTCCAAGAATGCAACTCTACTTTCAGATATTCTTAAGAAGGCGTTTGACCTCCGACGAGAAGAACACGCAAAGGGCGAACTTAGCGAGCAAGCATTGGAAGCACTGGATGCCGTTGAAGAGAGCCTGAACGAGAAGGCGTTGAAGATGATCTACAAGCTCAACGACGCTGCGTTTAGACCCGTGTTTGTGCAGCTGATTGAGTGGTCCGGAACAGGATTGGCTAAGAGTGACCGAGTTGGTCGGGCTCTACGGCAATACTCGGTCTACGGGTTCCTCAAAGCCTTCTTCGGCAACCTCAAGTCTATTGTTACCAACTACGCCACATATCTGGTGGAGGATGCCGTCAACATTATCAAATCAACCAATCTCAAGGTTGCGGAGGAGCGGGCGCTGTGGAGCAGGGTGCTCCAGACACTGTCACAGTGCTTTGAGCATGACCAGGATGACTTCTGGCAAGCACCAGCCCACTTCGGTGCCGTTGGACCGGTGATGATGGAGCAATTCTCACATGCCGGCGCGGTGGATGTTACGGCAGATCTGATCCCCGCTACGGTAGAGCTAGCGTCGGCGGCAGATTCGCAGGCACACCAGAAGGAGCTCAACTCGGCACTGCTGAAGCACCTCAAGAGCGAGCTGGCAGCGGTGCGGCTGGCAGCGGTCAAGTGCGAGCAGTCGCTGACGGACCGGCTCGGCGAGGAGTGGCTGTCAATGCTGCATGAGATGCTACCTCGGATCAGCGAGCTGCAGGAGGACGACGACGAGGTGGTGGAGCGGGAAACTCATAAATGGATTCTTAAGATTGAAGGAGTTCTGGGAGAGAGTCTGGATGCCATGCTACAGTAGAAGGTCGGACTAAGGGAATTGAAGATTGGGCTGTCATGGACAGTCTGACGTAGTTGGACAAGAGAACAAAAAAGTCAAATATCTAAAAGACAAATAATAAGACAAAAAAGGGTTGCTTGCTTGTATGGGGTATTTTTCGCATGTGCCCCGTCCGTGAGTCACCCACCGAGGCTCGGAGTCGGGCAGCCGGGGACGGTGAGGAAGGCGTCGATGGACTGCCGGAAAAGCCCGTGATTGAAAGGGGACACGGGCTGGATGGTGTCCCGACGAATTATCGTGGCGTTGAGGCTGACTACGGGTACGACAGGCCCTGTGACGGTAAGCGACTGGCAGTGCCGTAGCGCTTTGATTAGAGCCGCATCGGTTGGCGGAGTCCGTCGACTATAATTAAGTTGGCCCAGCGCTGGGACCCGATGACATCAAAGGGCGGGACAGGGAACGCTGAAGGCGATTAATAATAACAATAATAAAGGCCGTCGCCTCGCCCCAGAGAATTGAGGACTGTCACCAAAGACATTGTTTTTTTTCATCTTGCAAATTTTGGGAGATAACATTGTGTTGTTGCAATCATGGCCGGATTTGCTCGTCCGTATGCTCGCTCCTTGGTGCGATTGAGCGGATGTGTCAAGGGGATTGATGTTGTTCGGGGTGGCCACGTGAGATTGAGCAGCACAATTGCGGAAAGAGCAATTGAGGGTGAGTTTTCTTTTTTTTTTTCTTGGTCAAGTACAAGCACACCAGGAGAGAGGTGAAGAGGGAGATTTGAGGGAATTGGCAAATCCCGCTGAGGATTTGTTGATCAAAAGGTGTTTTTGTTTTTTTTTCAAATCATCTCCATTTGCTAACTTGGATCCCATTTTTTAGACCCCACCAAGGAACGCATCGTGGTCCTTGGCTCCGGATGGGCCGGGTACGCCCTCGCAAGGAGCTTGTCTTCTTCCAAGACTGAGCGTATTCTCGTGTCTCCGCGGTCTCACTTCGTCTTCACGCCGCTGCTGGCATCGTCGGCAGTGGGAACGCTTGAGTTCAGGTCGGTCATTGAGCCGGTGCGGCGGCTCGGGCTGGACGAGTTCCACCAGGCGTGGGCGTCGGACATCGACTTCAAGCGAAAGGTGATCCGGGTCGAGGCCAACACGCGGGACGAGGCGGCTCGGACAGGGGCAGAGCTCGAGAAGGGTGAGGAGTTTGAGGTGCCGTACGACAAGCTGGTGGTGGCTGTGGGCTCTTACAGCCAGACGTTTGGGGTGGAAGGTGTCAAGGAGCACGCATGCTTTTTGCGAGACGTGGGCGATGCGCGTGCGGTGCGGCTCAAGGTGCTGCAGGCGTTTGAGAAGGCGGCGCTGCCGACCAAGAGCGACGAGGAGCGCCGCAAGCTGCTGCACTTTGCCGTGGTCGGCGGCGGGCCCACGGGCATCGAGTTCGCGGCGGAGCTGCACGACCTAGTGCATGAGGACCTGTCCAAGATGTACCCGGGGCTGATCAAGTTCGTGGCCATTACCATCTACGACATCGCGCCCAAGGTGCTGCCCATGTTTGACCAGAACCTGGCCAGCTACGCCACGGACCACTTCAGGCGCAACGGCATCCGGGTCAAGACGGAGCATCACCTGCAGCGCATCCGCCGGGACGGCGAGGTGCTGATGATGTCCATCAAGGAGGAGCCCGAGGAAGTGGGCGCGGGCGTGGTGGTATGGAGCACGGGGTTGATGCAGAATCCGCTGGTGGGCGAGCTGGTGGGCAGAGAGATCGAGGGCCTAGGCACCATTGCCAAGGACAACAAGTCGGGCGGGTTCCTGGTTGACCCGCACCTCCGCGTGCAGGTGCGCAACCGGGACTGCACCGGCACCGTGACGACGGCGCTGCCGGACGTCTACGCCATTGGCGACTGCGCCGTCGTCGAGGGCCGCGCGCTCCCTGCCACGGCCCAGGTGGCCAGCCAGCAGGCCTTGTACCTGGCCAAGCGGATCAACGGCGGCACCGACGGCGATGCCCTCGCCACGCCGGGCTTCAAGTTCCGCAACTGGGGCACCATGGCCTACCTCGGCGGCTGGCGCGCCATCCACCAGTCGCAGTCGGACGAGCTCAAGGGCCGCGCCGCCTGGATCCTGTGGCGCACTGCATACCTGACCAAGAGCATGAGCATCCGGAACAAGTTCCTGATTCCCGTCTACTGGTTGGTGACGTGGATTTTTGGACGTGATATTTCGCGCTTCTAAGATGGACTGGAAAGAAAAGGGAAGAAGAAAATTTTGGTGACAAAAGTGAGTCGTCTTTGGTGTTGGGAGAGACGGAGGTGTTGCGGGATAGATTGATAGATACCCTTGGACGGGACCATTTGGTTTTTGGTTTTTGGTTTTTGAAATTTTGATAGACGTGCGTATATTTCCAGCACCTTCATGTGCCAATGCGGGCCAATTTCCATGAAAGCAACTTGTTCTTTTCTTTTCGTTTATTTTTTTTTCGCTTTATTATACTCTCTGCCAGCTCCATGCACAGGTCCCCTCATAGAGCGAGACATAGCCGCGCGGATGCTGCACCCGGTCAAGATTTCGCGAGATTTATATACGAGTTGTCGTGACTTTGTGCCCTAGCAGATAAGTTGACGTCAATCCACTCATCCCGAATCAACTCCACCTGCCAAGTCTGGGACGGCCAAAAGCGTGAAAAAAAGCAAACAAAAAACGAGCAAGATTTCACTTACACCCAGGTGACAGGAGGGAAAAAAAAACATGGCAAAGGGCTCGGTAAACTACGGCGTCTACCTCGTGACGGACTCGACGGCAGCCATCCTCGGCGATCGCGACATCTGCTCCGTCGTCGAGGCGGCGCTGCGGGGCGGCGTCACGGTGGTTCAGTACCGCGACAAGCACAGCGACCACGCGGCCGCTGTCGAGACGGCCCGGAAGCTGCACGCCGTATCTAGCCGGTACGGCGTGCCCCTGCTCATCAACGACCGGGTCAGCGTCGCCGTCGAGATCGGCTGCGAGGGCGTCCACATTGGCCAGGATGATATGGGTGCGTATTTTGACAAGACCCGTCGCCAATGCCAATGAAGAAGGAGAAGAAGAAGAAGAAGAAGCACGCTGGCTGACGAGGAAAACAACCACAACTCCAGCCTACGCAGAGGCCAGGAAGCTGCTTGGCCCCGACAAAATCATTGGCGTGACAGCGAGCTCCAAGGAGGAGGCTCTCCGGGCGTGCGAGGCCGGCGCCGACTATCTGGGCATCGGCACTGTATATGCCACCGCGACGTGAGTTGGACACACCAGAACCCTCCCTCCCAACAGTGCTTTTTTTTTCTCTCTTCAATACCTCTCTCTCTAACACGATCTACTTCTCTCTTTTCCCCCTTCAACAGAAAGAAAGATACCAAATCCATCATTGGCCCCTCGGGCGTCCGCGAGATCCTCTCTGCCCTCGCGGCCGCCGGCTTCGGCTCCGTCCCGACCGTGTGTATCGGCGGCATCAACGGGTCCAACGCGGCGCCCGTCATCGCCGGCTGCCGCTCCCGCGCCAAGGGCCTCGATGGCGTCGCCGTCGTGAGCGCCATCATGGCCGCCTCGGACCCCGCCTCCGCCGCCCGCGACCTCCTGGCCAACGTCACCGTTGCGCTGATCCCTCAGGTCGTCCGCAAGGTGGCCGAGACGACGCCCCTGACGCACAACATGACGAACCTTGTAAGTTTGGAGGGAGTTCAAAAAACAAATAAATAAATGAAAAAGAAATTAAAAAATCAAGCAATATCCCCCTCCTTATCTTTATTTCTTCTTATTTTTTACTAAGCTATTTTATGGCAGGTTGTCCAGAACTTTGCCGCCAATGTCGCCCTCTCCGTCGGCGCGAGCCCCATCATGGCAAACTACGCTGAAGAAGCCGCTGACCTGGCCAAGCTCGGGGCCGCCCTCGTCGTCAACATGGGAACAGTCACGCCGGACGGCTTGAAGAACTACATCCAGGCCATCAAGGCTTACAACGATGCAAAGCGTCCCATTGTTCTTGATCCTGTTGGGTGAGTTGACTTTCCTCTTCCCCTATCTCTCTGCCTTGTATCCCCTTAGTAGTAAATCAATGTACACACACATTGCAGACATTCATCCAAACACGACGATAACAAATTCCCCAGAGCCGGCGCCACTTCCGTCCGCCGCAGCGCCGTCAAGTCCCTCCTCGAGGCGGGCCGCTTCACCGTCATCAAGGGCAACGAGGGCGAAATCCGCACCGTGGCCGGCGCCTCAGTCCTCCAGCGCGGCGTCGACTCGGACTCGTCCCTCACCCTGGCCGAGAAGGCCCGGCTCGTCGCCTCCGTGGCCCGTCGCCTCGGCGCCGTCGTCCTCCTGACGGGCGCCACCGACGTCGTCAGCGACGGCCGCCGCACGTTCCGCATCGACAACGGGCACGCCTACCTCGGCTCCGTCACCGGCACCGGCTGCACCCTGGGCACCGCGCTGAGCGCCACGGTCGGCGCCTACGGGGAGGACCCGCTGCTGGCCGCGGTCGCGGGAATCGTCGTGTTCGAGCTCGCCGCCGAGATGGCCGCCGCCCGCTCCGAGGTCCGCGGGCCCGGCACCTTTGTCCCGGCCTTCCTGGACGAGCTGTACGCCATCCGCAAGGCCACGGGAGACGACGACTTTAGGTGGTTGACCATGGCCAAGGTGCAGGCCTTGGAAGTGGACGAGACCGAATGAGAGGTTTCTGATTTACGAGAGAAGAAAAGAAAAGGAAGAAAAACAAAAAAAAAAGGAAAAGGGGGGGGGAGAAAAGTTGTGGTCAAAACATCAAAAAATAGACGTGATATCATTAGGATCTTAGATATCTCGATATAGTGGTGGCCCCTATCTGTACCTTTGCCAGCAAAGCCAACTTTTCAAGCATGCCCATCATGCTCCTCAAGTGTCCCTAAAACGCCGAGTCCCTCCCACTCCCCGTTCCTAATCTTACAGTTCGCGTCAAAGAAGCCATAGGTTTTCATGGCATGGGAACATCCAGCACGCTTGGATCTCCCACCACGTTCCAGACATCGACGGCGCCCATGCTCTGCCAAAAATCATGTTCGAGATCCTGAACGACCAGGTCCTGGCCCATCTGCATCCCGAACAGGGTCGAGCACCCGGCCGTCTGGCGCTCCAGCTCCAGCTTCACCATGTCCCGCAGCGCCTTGAGCTGGCGCAGGAGCCTCTCGAACGGCTCCTCGGGCTGCGGCGCGGCCGCGAGGGCGCCGGCGAGGCCCGACCTGCGGCGGGCGACCAGGACGACGAGGTCCCGGATCTGGTTGTCCATGACCTCGACCATGTTGAGCTCCTGCTGGATCTGCAGCACGTTCCACCCGGGGAGCTGCAGCGTCAGGAGCTTCAGGCCCGTGATGATGGCGTAGACAAAGTCGGATGAGCTGAGGCACAGGAACCGAGGGTTCTCGATGTCGCGGCGAGCGAAGCGGATGTCGTAAAAGGACCTCAGGGACCGGACGCACCCCCACAGCAGCTGAAGGCGCTCCGTGAGGGGCACGTACGGCACGTTCAGGTGCTTGTCCGAAAGGCCGATTTCGTACAGAAGAACTTGCGCAATGTTGATGTGGCTCCTGAGGGCATCTGGGACAAGAGTCAGTGACGAGCATGGGGATGATTTGCAAAACATCAGCCAACACACCGTTGCTTGCGAGATGAGGGGGCAGAGAGTTGGTCAGCTGGTCGAGCTGGTCTTGAAAGGACCGCACCACCATGGTCAGAGGAAGCTTCATGGACTGCTGGGCAACATTGCCAATATCCATCGTCAGCGAGATGGACTGGGCAAGCTGCTGAACCCGGACCAGCTGCACTATGTATTCGTCCGAGGGGTGCTGCATCGTTGACCCGAGCACCCGGCAGCACGTCTCGAGGAGGTCGGTGTTCATGAGAACATCGGGCCGTTTGTTGGCCGTGAATACGCTGCGCAGATTGCGTGTTAGCCGTCAGCACCAGCTCGTTGGATGCGATACTGACAGGGTGTTCAGGTAGTATGTCCCTGCGTACGCTCTCATGCGTTCCAGGTTTGCATCGCGCTCCTGGCCCTCAAGGGTCGGGTCGTCCTTGAGCGGCAAGTTAACGCACATGGCCCTGGCCAGGAACAGCAAGTTTGTCACCTGCGAACCCTTCAGCGCATAATGGAACCTACACACACACACACATGTATATAATCAGCACATGTTCTTCACCCTTCGTGGTGCATTCGACCCACATGGCGACAAGCATCTGCAACCCTTGCAGAAGATCCAGGCTCTTGGCTCCGTCGCAAAGAGCCGCCTGCCCGATCTGTGCAAGCAGCTCCCTGCCGAGCTTCAGCTGCCGGGGCCCGTCCAGGAAGCACCCAACCAGCATGAAGGCCTTCCACAGAAACGGGCGCTGCTCCCGGAGCTCGAGGGATGACACGCCCTCGGGCACGACGGCAAACGGGAACAGGTGGGCGTAGACGGCCTTGTACGACTCCAGCAGCATCTCGGCCTCGTGGGGGTTCGGCCACCACGAGTCCCACGGCTGCTGCTGGGGCACCGGAGCAGGCATCTCCATGGCCGCCGCCGCCGTCGCCGTCGCCGTCGCCGTCCGCTCGGGGGCCGAGGGCCCGTTCTTGATGAAGATGTGGGAGAAGTCCCAGCTGCTGCCGGAGCTGGAGCAGGAGTCTGCCTTTGCTTCCTGCTTGGCCGGAGGGCTAGCCGATTGGCTCGAACCGTCCTGGACCTGGGACGACAGCTCCTCGAGGCGCCTCTCTAGCGCGGCAATCTTGGACACCTTGAGGCTCTTCCGGGCCCGAGGCGGGGCCGGAGTTTGGGAAACGCATATCTTGTCCAGCCGGTGGCATCTTTGCGAAGCGGATACACAAATTAACACAAACCGGAATCTCACACACGCTTAGGCGCTTGCGGCTGCTAAGCCTCGCGCCTTTATTTAGGAATTTTCTTTTTTTACCAAAACTCACCTGTCACACTTGAGACTTCCTTCGGGGCCGGCGATGCACCTTGCCTTGGCCTTGGCGCATGTCGTGCACGCCTTGGGACCCCTGCTTTTGGGCTGCGCGTTGCAATGATCCATTACAGCGTCGGCGAAGAGACATTCGATACGGAGCAAAAGGGAGAAGGTTGAGACAACATTCTTGAGACGAGAAGAACAAGATTTGAGCCGTCGGCGCTCGCGGAACCCGTCTACATGCTCAATCGTTGATGCAACAGGGTTCTCGAACGGAGACGGACGTTTGTAATTACCCCGTTCCTCCGTTGGACACGGCCTTTGCGGCTCCACTCACCAATCGGAACCGGCCATACCGGCTGAAATATTTATCCGACTATTTGCCTTGTGTGTGTGTGTGTGTGTGTGTTGGCCACGCGACTACTGACGAGTTTCTTGATTTCATCGAGTCGGGAAACGGGAATAGAGA